>KZ538947.1:0-19900 GCA_000934665.2 Catajapyx aquilonaris
GGGGGCGATTCATGGCCTTGGGCATTCAGAGTAGGAATGGGACGTTGCCCAGGAAACCCAAGACAGGTGATGTTTACAGCCAATTGCTCATTATTAGAATAGTGTTTCAAAGTACTTTCCGCCTCCTGTGGCCAAGGATGACCTCGGAGGTCAAGTCCAATGCGCTAAGAACCTTCCCGGTAAAAAACTACCCCTAGTGATACCTCTGGGGCATATGTGGAGGCCTCCGTATGGATCTGTTGAGGTCACAGACAGACAGACAGACAGACAGACAGATATACGTCGAGAAATATGTATTAGATGTGTGGGGCTCATGTGGGGCTGGCTGAGTTGGGAGATGGATGGGGTCCTGGGGGAAATGGGGTTTTGATGGGCAGGTAGTGTGGGATTGTTCGGGTTAGGTGAGGTTACAAGGGGGTGTGGAGATGACCTGCACATATGCAGATATGGGTCCAGGTTTTGGTCAGGTGTGGGACATTTCATGGTTTGAATATTAATTTACAGTGGGCAATCCTGCATCTCTGGTCTTAACTGAGAAGTAAATATGTAGGTGCCAAATTGGCAGCCCAGTGTTGCACGATCTTGCAATAATGTTGAGGTTTGGCGTGTGAGTACCAAGCCACTTTTGAAATAATTGCAGTGTTCATTGAAAACTTGCCATCTCCAATAATAATCAAATAGATTGTCTGTGGGTCAAGTCATAATATGCAGCATGTGCCATCTTATACGCTATATGACGCAAGTGATAAACTTTCAGTCTAGAACCAGAAGTCCTCGAAATGCAGGTAGTGTGCTAGTGGACCACAAGAGCCTCGATGTTGGCTTCAAATGGATCCTTATTTGATGGTTTTGCCTGCAATTATTTCTTAAAAGCTAGTTGATTTACAAAAAAAGCCCATATTGCAGCTGTTTAGTGTCAGGCTTCAGGAGTGTGCAAAGTATTCTTTTGTGGTGAAAAACTGCTATAAAGCTGAACTCACCCCTTAATTTCTGAGAATGTTTCACTAATCAGCAATTTTTCAGATATTTGACAAACAGGAGTAATTTATTGAAGGAAGTAGAGAGTGACTGATGGTTCATGACAGGAGTATTAATATGGTCATACATTACTCTGTACAGCCTGGAGAAATGTGTCAATTAGATTTTGGTATATAAGGAAAGGAAGGTTGTAAAAATTCATCGCCTGGGAGCAAGAGGTCATACATTATGACATAAACATGATAGCCTTGCCCTAGATTCACTTGTGGCCAACCATTTGGGTTTCCCAGAAGGGAGCTTTGTGCGTTGCAGGTAAAATGTCACTTTATAATGAATTGGCATTATACCTGGCGAACCTTTAGGGCTCTATGCTATATTGGAGATTAAGTTTCTTGCAGTGCTGGTTATTATTGCAGGCAAAGGAATTGTCAAATATTTTAATTCTAGGAGCTATACTGGCGACCAGTAATTGGCCCATGGGGGAGGTGACAGAGGTACTTTCTGGTACTCTCCCTGAAGAGGGTCACTGTCATAAGTTATTTGAGAAACATTGTTAGAGGATGTACTAAATAAGTTTCTTTTGCCCTATTCCCAATTAAAAATTCTTATGGCTCCAATAAGTGTATGGGCGCCATCATTAATTTTTCAATCAGTTCAGGCATGTTAGGTGTAGCTGTTAAGCTAATATACAGGGTGGACGGAAAGTTTCGGACCCCCCCCCCCTCCCCAGGGTTTTTAACCCTACTTTTCACAGCGTCTTTTCACATCTTTTTAAAGTCCACAAGCAGTTCTAATGTACACTATCTTTTGAAGCATAATCTTGAGAACATATGAACATCTTCGCTCTCGCAATTCCATTAAAACTTCGCCTCTGTGACTCATCTAAACATCCTATCTGTTTTGCGTTATTTTGCTTGTTGCCTTGGAGGACCCCTGGTCATATTCTGCGTCAGATAAGGTTTTTATGACCCTTTCCCATGAGTTCCCCTTCATGCAAATGTTGTGAACTCACTCCTGACCTTATTTTTCGCATTGGTCCATAACCTGGTCCAATAAAAATTTGAAAAGGAATGCATTAAATGGCGGACCCGAATGCATTACTTTCGAATTCTCACATTGGTACCATCACATTTGTCTCCATTTTTACTTTATAATAATTTTTTGGTGCGAAAGGACGTGAACGAAAGGATGTGTCATGTGGATTAATTTACCAAGGTAGGACTGTTTACTGTCCTTTCCCACCAAAAAATTATTTCAAAGTAAAAATGGAGACAAATGTGATGGTACCAATTCGAAAGTAATGCATCCGGGTCCGCCATTTCATGGATTCCTTTTCAAATTTTTATTGGACCAGGTTATGGACCAATGCGAAAAATAAGGTCAGGAGTGAGTTCACAACATTTGCGTGAAGGGGAACTGATGGAAAAGGGTCATAAAAACCTTATCTGACGCAGAATATGACCAGGTGTCCTCCAAGGCAACAAGCAAAATAAACGCAAAACAGATAGGATGTTTAGATGAGTCACAGAGGCGAAGTTATTAATGGAATTGCTAGAGCGAAGGTGCTCAGATGTTCTCAAGATTATGCTTCAAAAGATAGTGTACATTAGAACAGCTTGTGGACTTTTAAAAGATGTAAAAAGACGCTGTGAAAAGTAGGGTTTAAAAACCTGGGGAGGGGGGGGGGGTCCGAAACTTTCCGTCCACCCTGTAGTATAAATATGGGGGAAGGGGAATTCTGCACCTTCCAATATTGTCATGAATATCAAACCCTGATTTTCACTACTTAGGCAAGAGATAGGATATAAAGTTTTCACGCTGATGTTATTAGCTACAATCTTCCCTGAAAGTTTTTGGGAGCAGCAGCAAAATCGAGCCTTAAAGGGATCCCTTGTGCTTTGAATTTAAGTGTAGGAAATGCAAAGGAGCCTGTCTGTTGCCATAAGATTAATACATATTTACCATGAGGGACCACTGTGCAAATTACACTGACAAGGGTACATTTTCTCGGGTTATGATATGAGTTTCAATAAGTATTTTCGCCGCCGATTCCAGATATGTAATTAGAATATTTTGCTGTCAGGCACAGTTTTTGAGATATATCATTTTAAAGTTTGGTACGGTTTACTAGGGGACTTTCCGAATCAAGTGGGCCTAAATGTTGCTAGACCGGCTCGGATCATGGTGAAAATAATCGCAGATGTACTCAGCCATATTGCGAAATACCACGACGAGGAAAAAAAAGCGTAAAAATCTGGAAATGGCTGAAAATGAGGCGGTTTTGGGGAATTTGTTTCTGTTAGTGGAAGTGGTCAAAACCCAATGAACAAATATATATCAAAAGATGCGCCGATGGAATATTGGGTTTCCTCTCAAATGTAAAAAGAAATTATTATAGCATTTCATTGGTCACTTGCTCAGTCACATGCCCAAGAATTTCGACCTCAACAATTAGTGATGTATTTGCGTTATACATCAGTAATGTTGTATTTGGTGACACGAGTTCTGACGGACATAAGGTTCAGTATGTTAATAAGTTTGAGGCGTGGGTCATGCATGGTTCGCGAGAAAGTAACAGATGTGTTTTGCAGATATACCGTTAATTTCACTCTTCTACAAAAAAAAAACCCCCTTTTTGGTCTTTCTGAAGATGTGAATAGTAGAATTGTGCTGTCAGGCACAGTTTTTTTTTTTGTTTTGTTTTTAGATATACTGCATTTATATATAGGTATGTGAAACCCACATCGAATTGAACTCTTATGGAACAATCAGTTTTACCAGATTAAATTTAGTTATCGAGTTATTAATATTTCTTTGAAGGGGTACCAAAATCACAATCACGCGAAGAGGCACTTTTTCCCGCTTTTTCCATTGCTTTCAATGAGGATATCTCGGGAACTGTTCAGAGAACCAACATGAAATTTTTAACTCATGCTTTTGGAATGACACGCTGTTATGTCATGCATAAATTTACCTCATTTAATGGTACAGTCACCTGCAAAAAAATCTCCAACATTGCATATTTTGGTCAAAATTCGCATATTTCGCAATTTATTACGGCGTTATGGTAAACGTGACGGTTATGCCGATTATATTTTGTGATATACTCGGTGACCCCCTCCAGGCTATGAAATAAAATCTTCGTTAGCTCCGCGTGTAGTTGAGATATGAGAGGTGAAAATATGGCAACAAGCGAAAACATGCATATTTCAAAAATTATTTTCTCAAAAAAGCCATTTTTTAAAATTTATTTTTATTTTTTATTTTACAAGGAAAGGCATGGCATAAAATTACCTGGTGTCAAAACCCCGTACATGTTTTTTATACGTGAGATACAAATTTTTGAAAAGTCAACTTTTGTAATTGTGCTACAAAATGCACAACTCAAATAAATATTTTCTCGAAGAAGCCATTTTAAATATTTTATTTTTATTTTTTTTATTTTATAAGGTCGGACATGTTATAAAATTAAGTAGTGTCAAAACCCGGTATATATTTCTTATACGTGAGATATAAATTTTTGTAAAGTAACAACATTCGAAATTGGGCTACAATATGCACACTTAAAATAAATATTTTCTCGAAGAAGCCATTTTGAAAATTTAATCGTTATTTTTTGTATAACAAAGTAGCATGAGTTCGATTATAAAATTATATCAAAATTCGGTATATATTTGTATTCAGTGAGACACGATTTTTTTACAGTGATGGTTTTTGTTTCTATGCAACAACGTGCACATTTCAAAAATTAATATATGGAAAACGCCATTTTTAATATGCAATATTCTTTTATACTTCATAAAGGAAAGACCGGTTCTGTCATATAAAATAATATAAAAACCTGGTATAGATTCTTAATGATACAAATTTATGAAAAGTGGAAGCATACCGGAAGCAAAAAAAAATATGAATGGGCAGCCATTCCAGCAGCGAAAGGGATTCAAAGTTGCCATCATTGGTTCGTGGACAATGGATGTACAATAATGACACGGACATATACTTCTCCTGACAAGAGGAAGTTCCCTACTATATAGACTAATGAAATTCACAACAAAAGTTAGACTATATCAGTTCACGCATATTAATATGCGAACAACTGTACCCAAGTCTATGAGATAGGATACGGAGTATTGCAACTGACGAAATATAAATAAATTTCACTATTGTTATAATTCATTATGAGTTTATAACTTTAGAAGTAACTGCAAGGGTGTTGAAAGACACTAAACGAAAGCAAAAATACCACTTTTCATTTTGTACCATCAAGAATCTATACCAGGTTTTTATATTATTGTATGACAGAACTGGTCTTTCCTTTATGAAATATAAAAGAATATTGCATATTTAAAATGGCGTTTTCCATATATTAATTTTTGAAATGTGCATGTTGTTGCATAGAAACAAAAATCATCACTGTAAAAAAAATCGTGTCTCACTGAATACAAATATATACCGAATTTTGATATAATTTTATAATCGAACTCATGCTACTTTGTTATACAAAAAATAACGATTAAATTTTCAAAATGGCTTCTTCGAGAAAATATTTATTTTAAGTGTGCATATTGTAGCCCAATTTCGAATGTTGTTACTTTACAAAAATTTATATCTCACGTATAAGAAATATATACCGGGTTTTGACACTACTTAATTTTATAACATGTCCGACCTTATAAAATAAAAAATAAAAATAAAATATTTAAAATGGCTTCTTCGAGAAAATATTTATTTGAGTTGTGCATTTTGTAGCACAATTGCAAAAGTTGTGACTTTTCAAAAAATTTGTATCTCACGTATAAAAAACATATACGGGGTTTTGACACCAGGTAATTTTATGCCATGCCTTTCCTTGTAAAATAAAAAATAAAAATAAATTTTAAAAAATGGCTTTTTTGAGAAAATAATTTTTGAAATATGCATGTTTTCGCTTGTTGCCATATTTTCACCTCTCATATCTCAACTACACGCGGAGCTAACGAAGATTTTATTTCATAGCCTGGAGGGGGTCACCGAGTATATCACAAAATATAATCGGCATAACCGTCACGTTTACCATAACGCCGTAATAAATTGCGAAATATGCCTTTTTTCACTCACTGGCTGATCTGAAATGGAACCACCCTGTAGACTATTGGTGTACACTTCAGAGCAGAACTTCATATGGCAGGAGCAATAATCGACAAAAGACCTGCCAAAAAACTTACTTTTGAGTATGCAAAAACACCTCAGCCACTCACTACCTCCAAAATGGCTACCTGCTACTGTCTGCTTCCAACTAGGGGACATATGCATTCTTTGATTCAGGAAGTAGCCGCTACATGTCAACACGAACTGTGGTACATTGAGTGTTCCAATATACATTGTACTCAAGGTACAACACTCTCCCCTATTAGTAAATGCAGTACATCTCAAAAACTGCCTGACAGCACAATTCTAAGTGCCGATTTGGAATCAGGGCGAAATGTACTATAAGAAACACTATTCACATATTCAGAAAGAGCAAAAGGGTTTTTTTGTTGTTGTTTTTATTTGTAGACGAGTCTGCAAAACATATTTTCTCGCGAACCATGCATGACCCAAGCCTCAAACTTAACATACTGAACCTTATGTCCGTCACAACTGGTGTCACCAAATATGACTGATGTAACGCAAATACATCACTAATGGTTGAGGTCACAATTCTTGGGCATGTGACTGAGCAAGTGACCAATGAAATGCTATAAAACTTTATTTTTACATTTGAGAGGAAAACCAATTCCAAAGGCGCATTTTCCTATTGTTTCTCTTTCTATTGATATACAGGGTGTCTCAACTTTTTTGTCCGAACAGTTATCGGAAATATTGCACTAAGCTGCTTATTTGTTAGCAGTGACTTGCAACCAGTGATGCTTCCGTGGCTTTATCAGTTGAGGGATGGACCAGGAATGTTGGGGCATATTCTGGCTACATAGCTATAAGCTACATAGGCTTTCCCGATAACTGTTCGGGCAAAAAAGTTGAGACACCCTGTATATGTTAATTGGCTTTTGACCACTTCCACTACCTTTAAAAATTGTACAAAAATCCCGAGGTAATCCGAATGTACCGAATTTCAAGAAAACCGGTGAGACCTTGGAAAGTGTCCCTTGTGAGTTCGAGAGGTCATAACTTTTTACCTTGTGGGCATCCGCCAATTTTTTTTGTATTTTCATTAATAACTTATCATTACTATGTCATTGTGCCAAGTTTGATTCAGAAACGCCATTGACAACACTTACACTTCCCTTGTAAGATACGTAGCCTACGTCTTGAGCACTTTTAGAGTTGAGAAGGACCTTTCTGCAGTACAAGTTGTAACTGGCAGTGTTGCCATTACTTGGAGAAGCTTACTGATGACTGGGAACAATATTATTTATTGTTGCATATATTGGAATATCTTAATGTGGCACTCTACCTCTCTATGGCTTAACTGCAGCTGAAGCCTTGAAGCCTTGAAGTTTTAGTTCATCCTCAATTCTGGCACTCAGGCTTTAAAAATCTGCAAGTTTTTTTGACAGAATCAAAAACATCCCCTCTTCTGCCAGCTTCATCAGAAAGGAGATATTGAAATGGCCCTAAGTGTCTAAGACATTTTGATATTATTAGTAAATTTGGGCTGAAAAGAGGAAATAGAATCATTGAGAAAAGTAATACACTGTATACTGATCTACTGTAGTATTCCTGTATGCTGTCTGACTACCAGGTTTGACTACCAGGTTCAGGTCCAAATAATGGATCGCTTGCAGATATTTTGGTAATGAACGCACGTCTTGTCATTGGCCTGGACAATACGCAACAGGGGGGATAGTATGGAAGCTTACTGCAAGAGAACATGAAGATTAATAACAATTTCAGATCTGCATATCGCACTTGAAAGGAGTTCTGTTTAGGTGGCTGGAGTTTTGTCGTTGCAAGTTCACAAGCAATAATTCCACTGTGTTGCCAACATTAGCGGTTTTTCGATTATTCTAGACTATCTAGAGCAGTGCTTCCCAATCTTTTTCGTTGGCGATCCCAGAAAATAGATGTGTAAAAGTAAAATTCGCGACCCCCACTTCTAATTCATTCCCTAGGTGGTAGTCAATTACAATAATCGTTTACGGGCAAGTTTTTCCAGAGTGATAGGATCAATTTGTTAAAATAACTAGTTACTCTCCCTCGCGATCCAAAAACGGAAAAACCCCCTTCAGAACAGTGCAATTTTGCTATTTTATAGAAATCTAGAGGTTTTTTTGTCGTTTTTTTTTCTCTGTGGGGGGGGGGAGGGGGTTAACCCGTAACGCGGAAATAGCCATGAATTCCCATGCACAAAAAACTTGTTACATAGCGTAATTTAATGAAAGTTGTTTATAATGAAGATTTTTCACTCCATCTACAGGTGTATTTTACCGTCCTTGAGTACCATGTGCATTTAAAGCAGCGCCCGCGTGGTTACGTCATGCGAAAAGACGAGCCATTTCTCCGCGTCCTGCTGGAGGACGGAAAACGAACGGTCAGTATTACCTCGAAATATTGGTTATGCCCTGCAAATTATGTTTTGTTGATGGCGAAAATGTGCTCCGTGGGTAATACTGGCATAAATACCAGTGAAATCCACTTTTTTGTTATTTGTTTTTGTTTTTTGTTTTTGTTTGTTTTTAAAGGTTTGGAGATGAACGAAGGCGAAGATTTGACCATGCACTTGTTTACATGCTATTGAAGACGGAGACACTTGGCCTCCTGGCTCATTGTGAATCTATAGGACTAAATGGACTTCACTTGGCAAGAGTAAAAAATACAGGGTGGACCAACTCCAAGTGTCGTTTTATAACGGCTATTAATAGAAGCGCTTTACGATTGACGTAGCAGCGACGTGTAAAATGGCCCACTTCGGCGCCATCGAAAATATTAGCTGCCAATAGCAGCACACATGTAATGAACCCTGTCCAACCACATGCGGCATCAATGCCAATCTGATGCCTTGTGCGTCACCCATTTCACTCAGACGCATCGCAGGTCATGTGTGCACCTCCTTTTTTCCAGGTCAACCCAGCAGCAGTGCTGATTACATGTGTGCTGCTATTGGCAGCTAATATTTTCGATGGCGCCGAAGTGGGACATTTTACATGTCGCTGCTACGTCATCGCAAAATCACTGCTATTAATCGCCGTTATAAAACGACACTTGAAGTTGGTCCACCCTGTATAACTTATC
Source organism: Catajapyx aquilonaris (assembly GCA_000934665.2). Taxonomy (NCBI): domain Eukaryota; kingdom Metazoa; phylum Arthropoda; class Diplura; order Dicellurata; family Japygidae; genus Catajapyx; species Catajapyx aquilonaris. The sequence continues at coordinate 9,190 of KZ538947.1, forward strand.
AGATGAGCGCCTAATAGCTTCAGCAGCGCGCCATTTTCATGAGTGATTTAATTTTTGCGGCCAAAGTCAGATATTCGACACTAGATGGCTACACATATTGAGGCCAGATAGTAATCATGGGATACCAACAGATTACAGTTCTGCTGGAATCACTAGTTGGCTCCACAATATTTTTTTTCCTGATGTCGACATAATGGGGAAGTAGCCTTGGTCTGGGATTTGGGATTTTTGTTCATAACTAGCTAGCCCATGCCTGTAAACATACATTCCATCACTCTGTTGCATCAAAATGACATTACTGGATAAATTACGGCACATTTAAAAGTGCCTTCAAAATTGGCGGGAAAAACGGGCAGCCGGGTGGTGCCAATCGAAAGAGTACACTGAAATGCCTGGTTGACTGCGAGATATGAGGAATTTGACTTTGAATTGAGTGGGTCAGGACAATAACGGCATATCCCAATCGCAATTGATTTTGAGATAATCGAGGTTACAGGAATGTGAATCATACACAGGTTATAGGAATGTGAATCATACACAGGTTATAGGAATGTGAATCATACACAGGGGTATAGAAACGCAATGGCCCATCCCAACTCTCTCAAAACTTATGGAACAGATTCATATATGTCTCTAGCATGCACATCTACCAATAACTCAAATTCGACCCTTGGTTGGGATATGCCGTTATTGTCCTGACCCACTCAATTAACCGCGGACACGACGGAAAGCATTCGCAAGGCGGCTGTAGGCCATCGAGGTGGAGAAAAGGGGCCTTCATGTGCCGAATTCGGGTGACAGATAATTCCTACCAGTTGGCACCACTGTCAGCCCAGAAGCGGTTTGAGCGGCCTGGAATAAATACGCGCCCCGGCCGCTATCTTGCTCACGGAATGCAAGCGGAATGGGACGGTTGCTAACAACAGCGAAGCATTTTACAACAATGACGGGGCGCGTTCTATAACACCATTTTTGCGTTCATTTCACTTCGCGTGACGTCAACATTTTCGAGGCAAACAGTGACGTCACCATTTGCCTACGAAAAAACGCCAATATCTCCGGAACTGAAACTGATTTCTTAAAACGGAATACGCCAAAAAAATCCAAAAAATATGGGCGAATTTATTATGTAGTTTCCAAAATGAAGGCTACTTCCCCATTATGACAACATCAGGTCTCATGAGGATATAGTGACGTTCACTCACTTTCTGTGCCAAAGAATCACTTTTTTTTCTCATCCTACGCGGTACAGTACAGTATCTTGGAAAAATCTGGTTCAGGAGCAATGCACTGGTATATACGGTACGTATATCATTACACTCTGCCTAAAGCCCTAAACGATACTCGCCCAACGACATCTCGTTCAATGTGTGTACAGTATATAGTTACAGGATGATGCACTGCCCAAGGAACCCATCCAGCATGGCAAAAAAATATATTAATGTCCGCGATGATAGATCGGTTTCCCTTCGAGATGCACATTAGTGTGAAAAAGTAAATAAATAAAAATATTTCAAGCCTAAGACTACCGTAAACAGAGAATCTGGACTGCCTTACGTAGACTTTGTTTACATGACCATGGGATACAAATATCATACATCATATAAATGTACATACTGTAGTCGTGCAATAGCATATGTTACAGACCATGGGAAAAACAAACTCCAATAGTTGTTCGTTTGGACTGATACAGTTTGGACAAGTTGCAGTTTGGACGAACAATCCGTGGCGGACGAAAATCCTGTCGGTCGCATGTTTTTGGACGAATATTGTTTGGGTGAAGTGTTGTGTTCCCAAGTGCATCATTATAACGTCTGCTCCTCATTCGTTGGTTCCAAAAAGAGTACTGCGAGTGTGTTCTCAGAATCTCCCCCTCCCCCTCTGCCACACTTTCGACCCGGGTATCAATCATGGTATCAATCATACCAATTCGCCCGAAGCAAACTCGCCCGAAGCAAACTCACCCGAGCTAGAGACGTTCGGGTTACTCACTCCTGGTATCGCGCAGTCCTTCGGAAGAAAATTCACCCTGGATGTATTATTGGTAATTAAAGACATGTCACTCTGATATCTGTTAGATGAAGGATGGATCTCACTCGGCGTGGCGTCGAAAGCGTCGTTAGCCGTCGCCACTGACGAAGACTGACGTCGACGAGGAGCGCTCTCGCATGGTCGAGTTAATATTGATGTGTCGAGAATGTAATCATAGGCAAGGGGCACGGTTCTGAACTGTAACCTAACCAACCTTAGGGTGAGTTTGCATCGGGCGAAGTGTGACGGAACCCTCGACCAGCACCTGCAGTTCTGCTTATTCACTTCCCCAATCTCGTACACAGCCTCCTTTGGCTGCAGACTTTTTGCATGAGCATGTTGGAGTAGAATTTAGCCTTCTCGACGCTGCATTTTGATGGAATGCAAATGATTTTCAACATAATATATAATGAACTTATGTCATGAATTTCCAGGGGACGGATTGGACGAAGCGCCATTTGGTGTATAAAGGTAGATTCATTAAGCCTACTGACACTCCGACGACACTCAAAATTCCTGAAGAGGGGGCGTTAATCGACGTTTTTCCCAAGGCAAAACACGTCTACATATGGTAAGCACTCCTCTTCCTTTTTTTTTTTTCTATATCCATGATTGGGGGACAAATTTTCCCCTTTTAGAGTAAAATGGTACTAACTTACTAGCTGAATATCTTCTGCATACAAGTGAAACACATTAAATCCAATTTTGTCGGGTTTGAGGAATTTTCATCATAACTAAGGGCTGGTTTCACCGAGCTTGGTATATGATAAAACCAGGTTTCTTTAGGAAAATCCATACAAATAGATAGGGATTTTGAGAAATACCCTGGTTTTATCATATACTGAGCTCGGTGAAACCGGCCCTTAGTAGCATTTTTTGGCTAAACAACTTATGCCACCTGAAAGTGCATCACGCCTGCTCGGCACCTCCCGGACGTGTCTTGGGCTAACACCGTCATGCGTTTCTGGGGGACTCATAAACACGTTTAATTCGGCGATCCAAATGTGACGACTAATTCGAAATTCGGCGAGGTTAGGCTTGGTCAGGGTAAAGTGGATTAAAATAACTTCCGGTAAGTTGTTATACACTCATTAGCAGCAGGAGATGAGATATTGGCAGGTTAAAAAGGTTGGGCGTAATTATTTTGATTCGATAGTCTGCGCCAACCTCGGATTTGGCGCTGCCGTCTCTCCACGGTCACCTACTACCAAGTCGGATTCGGGCGGAAGCCTTCTGAATCAACCCAAACCATCCTTTCCATATAGTCCTTCCCTGCCTAGATATAAATGGGGCAAAAATGCCTCGCCGTAATGATATGTGAGTAGTGGGGCGTTTGCCGCGTTTCCATATTAATTTAACTCACGAAAATGTTATTGCTAAGTTACTCTATCAAAAGTTTAATTTAATGGCGTGTGAGACGGAATTTTGGTTCAGGCTGAGAATAGTTGTTCATTTGAGCTGAGATTGGGCCATAATTAAATTACGGCATTTCTTTTTCAGATGACAGTGCACTGCATTAGCCTGGACGGCGGAGCAGCCTTGCTGATGATCTGTGCCTGTAGTTTTTAGTAGTTTCTTCACGCACACAATCATGAAAGTGTGTGCTAAGTAGTCGGATGTGGGTGTGTCGTGTGCGTTCTGACTGTAGGTTTATTTCTTCTTTGGATTAAATCAGTTCCACACAAACGTTTACTTTCCTCTGTTGTGAAGTGGGATAAAGGGGATTGGGACTAGGCCTCTCTCTCTCTAATTGAAGGTCGAGGCGAAGGGGACGATGTTGGCGCAAATTATCGAGTCAAGTGAAGATATACCAGAATCTGACGCCTTTTAAAAAGGCCTAGGAAGAGTACAATGATATTGTTGCGAGAAGTCGTTTTTGAACTTTCAGATTAGCTTTTCTCCGGGAGAAGGCCATCAGGATCACTGCTGACAATGAGACTTTTCTTACATGGTAAGGTAAAATAATGACGTTTATGGATATGCGTGAGCTGATGGGAGGAATGGGAGGAGTGGTTTGCAAATAAAGGTTCAGACCTGAATATGTGGCACACGTAACAAATGAATTTATCGACAACGTTACAATCTATTCCTCACAAGATTTATCACCAGACACTTAAACAATCAACCGCCACTTTCATTTACTTGGACAGCAGCATTTGCGATGACATCTATAGCTAAACACTATGGCGGTTGCTCATCAAAATCAGTCTGTCAACACCTGCAAACCGATACCAACAAACGTATACGCGATGATTCTCGGTAGCAACTGGTAGCAATATAACCAGGGTGGGTGCCGGGTGGCTAGCATCTCGTTTCGGTTGCTAAACTCAGCGGTGGTATCCGCCCGACGACAGCCTGATGAATTTTCGCCCGATGCGATATTCAGAACGAATCATGACATTATTCAGATCGTCATACCTCTAGTCTACCTGCGGAGCTGATAAGAGTGATAACAGTACTTGCTTGAAAACCCGGGCTGCTATTTTTATTGCTGATCGATGTCGAACCTATAACTGAAATACAGTATAATGGCCATTCAGATGTAAACGAGCCACGGACCCACGGTCATATTAGTAATTACACTAATTACTCATAATTATAGCAAATCCGAATTTGCTTGTCGCGACATCTCATACAGAATACGAAGGCTGTACCGGTGTGGTATTTCCATATATACCCTACTGTGATGGCGATTCCTCCCGCTGTGTATACGGCCTACAGCATTGGAAGTGATGCTAAAATTTAGCCCGCGTGTCCTACGATTGTATCAGAGAACACTTGTCCCTAAACTTTCCGTGATGATCACATATGACAACTGAATACTCTTCCTGCAAGAACATCAATAAATCATGTTTTATGTTTTATACATTTGAGGAAAGTTTCATTCTTATCAGTATTATAAGGTAAACAATCAACGACAATGCAATACAGGTCTATCAATCTGGTCCCAAGTTAAGGAATCATCTGTCCAGTCTTCCGTATAGAGACCAATATTGTAGTATTGGCTTGTTCTGATGCAATTCATCGATTATTCTTTATACGCTCTGATTCCTGTACGGGAGGAATCACTTTAATCAAGAGCACTCAGATGTTATGTACGTACCGTAATCAGAATGTGCCTCGTCAAAAAAATATTCATGAGTATATATGGATGGGTGGAGGTCTACTAGACACTGCAGTAAGAAAGTGTTGAGTTAAAGCTTGCTATGAACCTCTTTATTGCGTGTATTATCTTTGCGAAGGGGGGCTGGTAGTCTAGTGGCTATGCTACTGGCTAGCCAAGCGGGAGGTCTGGGGTTCAAATCCCTTCCCTGTATCCTCTGTTTGGTCGGGTATTTTTCCATTTTTCACCCGACATGTCCGGGCAGATTTGCACTCCCTTCTCTGCCCAGGGCCAAGAGAAAAGGTCTGGTGTTTATGAGGGTCTGCAATGACTAGAAACTTTAAGAGCGCTCTCCCTTCAGTCCCTTGGGAACCTCCCCTTTCCCACACGCCCATGGACCAGGGCGTCGCGACGAAACATACTGTATGTATAAATATTGCAAAGTTAAATGAAGGTCCATGTAATACCTCGAAAGAGGTCCGCACTACATAATTATGATCTTTGCGGTCGCTTAAGTCGTGACTCTGACCCAGACCAAGACTGAGGGTCACCTCTGGCGAAAGCAGTGTCCAGGATGATGATGGAGAATAATCAATTGTCCAAAACCTCCCTGGCCCTTCTCCACGACAACCCAGTGCTGAGCACAGGCTTGAACCGACTCTCAACAATGGCCGTGGTGTAAAAGGTCATCGTGATGTCCACCCACGGCAACATGGCAGGAGTGGACCAAACCTCATTAGTGCTTCAGACGTATAGTGTGGCAGGGGCTGGTGCTTCATAGTCCTCGGACTCCTCGCCTTCTCCAGGCTGCAAGAAAGCATCGAACTGATTTGAAAATTCGCGATGGCAAAGGTAGGTTACTTAAAAATTTATCGTGATTACACCTTGTTCCACGTGACGGAGACACACCTTCCCAAAGTAGCAGTATGGGAAGAGTACTATCATTTGAGGTACAGGCTCGTCATCAGGCATCTTAGCAGTCAAAAGAAGACAGCCAACTGAAGTTCAACCCTGCTACTTTTGCGATCATGAAAACTACTCTGTGACCGAGGTGGTCAACGCGACCCGATTTGACCTGTTTCGAGATACGACCGAAGACTGCTGGGGCGGAAGGGCCATCGAGGTGTGCCACAGTTTGTTACATTTGATCGAAGCTCATCAGAAGCTTTTGCAACGAGGCAGAGGATACCACGGATGAGTCGAATCGCCAACCGTATCCTCGCTTTGCACATTGTCACATGTACTTCTGCAATCAAGGTTGCACTACACTCAACCGTAGTACCGTTGGTACCGTACCACACAGAGAAGACGGTTATGGTGACCAGATATAAGTCCTGGAAGTTCTGGGACTACCTGCACCTCGACCTGCACGCACCATTTTCAGGACAAGTCTGGCTGGGACTGGCAAAGTCCGCGTCTGTCCGTTTGCCTGTCAGCTCTCGTGGTCTTCGTATTATCAGGACGGAGGTCATCGTGGAAGGTGCTGCCTCCTATATTCGGGCAAGGAATCGGCCTGACGCCTGACCTCTCTGAGCCCTCCAGCAAAGTCGCTATTCAAACTTGCTATTCAAACTGGTCATGGCCACTGCCTACACTTCCAAAGTAAGCTTATGACCCATCCACCTGTCAAAACAGTCAAGTCCTCCTGGACATACCTGCTGGACAACGGCTACGGATGGGGCTTCCAGAACAGTCCGTACTTCAGTCACGCCTACACCACGGGTAACCCACTGATGTCCGTCATTGCTGAAAGGGGAGACGAATACGACGGTGACAACCAGGAAGTTTCTTGCCAAGTGTGTCGGTAAGCTTCTTGCGCGGAAAGTACGCACGCCTTCTTCCGGCTTGTTCAAGACCTCGTGGGACCTCCACTGGGACGTGGACATCATTTCTCACGAGGACCAAGCTTTACTCGATGGACACAGAATATCCGGCGCTGTACGTGGCCATGTCGACCAAAATGTACAGAACCGGTACGTGGTTACGTACGAGACGCTGAACCGAGCTGTGCTTATGTATTCCTGAACTTTGAACTGTACTCCCACCTTCTAAGCACGATAGGCCTACCTGAACAACGGGATAAAATTTTTTGTCGTCCATGTACGGACAGGCTGTCCACCCTGTCGGTCCTAAAGCTGCGAAACTGAAGTACTTAACATCACCTTTCCTCCGTACAGTACCTGCTGATCACGGGATCTTGCTTATGTATATATCATATGTGTGTGTGTCTTGCATCACAAATTGTCGTGGACATATTGGACTGTTGCTGGACTACTGGTGGTGACAGGACTTAGCGATACGGTACGGCTTAACGATCATTCTACAACATGTTATAACGAAATATCCTGACCTACAGTATATGCAGACTCAGCTTACATATAACCCCCACAATCATGTTTGACCTGGAGGTCAGCGAATCAATCATTTCATGATATTTCAGATAGTGTGTGTACAGTAAGTCTTGTGCACTGAACGTTGCCTGGTCTCTAGTCACACATGTCTGTGGTAAGAATAATTCCCGTTATTGTTGAATGTGGAGGAAATTTTTACACTGCGGTAATGTTTGGTCTTATGTTTTTTCTCCTGAAGACTCTGTGCTTGGTTCTGATTGTGGCTGGGTGTGAGGCTTCATCTCTGCGTACAGCAGCATCCAATGGTCGTCTGGAAGATGTTAAAGTGATTATTATTGAGCAAGAACATGGTCAAAGGACCGGTATGGGTAAGGAGGCAGCGATTTTTGCTGCTCGGAGTGGTCACTGGCATATAGTGCGCTGGACACTGGAGAATTATCCGGGCATCATCAAGGACTATTACACCAGCTTCTTGTTGCTAAGTTCAGCAGTGTCGTTAGGTCACTGGGATTCAATTAAAATGCTGATCAACTCTGGAGGGTTACGCAGTTACTCGGATTCAACCCTGATCGACACTGCGACCAACAATGGTCACCTGGAAGTGGCCAAGTTCTTATCAAGTTTGCTTACAACCACTGTGACATGCAACCAGGAGAGAATGGTAGTGACAGGCTACTATGTCCATTTGCGTGACATAATAAAGCTGTGTCCGAACTTGACCCAACTGGTCATCTTCGCATGCGACACCGTGTTCATAGACACAGATTTGGCTCAAGCTGGCCTTAATCTGGCGATTGTTGCGCCAAGATGGCACGTTTTGGGACACAGAAAACTAGTCCTGGATGGTGCGCCAGGACGCCATCAGACGAAGGGTACATCAGGGCAGAATCCAGGTACACCAGGCCACAACGGACAGGCTGGTCTGCCTGGAAGACCGGCCGGAAACATGCTGGGAATAGGAGTCGACTTTGTGGATAGCCAGCTGTTAACAATCACTGCCAATGGTGGTAGAGGTGGAAGAGGACAGGACGGAGGGGACGGAGCGAAAGGACAGGATGGTGTGACGGACCTGAACACTAAATGCATTGTTGATCCCGTACATCTTACGGGGGTAAGGAAAGAAGTGATTGAGAGCAAGTGCTGGTTCCTGTGGGGTTGCACTGTCCAGTACGGATTTACCGGATCGGACGGACAAATCGGGGGGAATGGAGGGGACGGCGGGAGGGGCGGGAAAGGGGGTTATCCGGGACAGATCAACATTGTTGGCTTGGGGACAGAATATCCGGAGATCACCGTCCGGGCTGAGAGTGGAGCTGAAGGCGGCCCGGGTAGAGGCGGACTTGGAGGAATCGGCGGACTGAACGGGGACATGGTCGAGGGACGACTGACTGTCCGACTCTGGCTGTCCCCATGGAGGGACATGAGATTCGGACAACGACATCCGAGGGGAAGAGCAAGGTCAGGTCGTCGCGGAAACCCCAGATACAACATGGAGGTGAAGCAGCCGGAAAAGCCTCTACCTCTAATTACAGCAGAAGTAATTAACACGTATACAGGCCAACTGGTACAACATCTGGATGACACTACCTGGAAGACCTGTCCGAATTTTACACTTGTTTGACCAGGGATGAGCGAGTTTTAAACGGCTTAATCAGGACACCTATTGGGTCTGTGCCTCGGTTTGTTCGCTGTGAGTCATCAGTAATGTTCCGAGTGAGCCATTTACGTGAGGGGCCTGTTAGGCTATACACTATACTACACCCATAGTTGGGGAGGCCATTTAAAATTCTAATTCAATAAAATAAAATTGAGAACTTTTTAATTAATTACTAATGTAAAACTATGGTAGTAATATCATGACCATGAGTAAACTGCAAGTGAGGGGGTGAAAATCAAAAACCGACAGCTCCGTCATAAACGTAACGGAGAAAAACGAGAAAAACCTACAGTTTCGCCGTATGTCAACGTAGACACCTGAATGTAGCGGCTATAGATTCCTTTACTAGCAACTCAACCATTGGTAAGTTATTATGAAATCATCCGCCATTACCCAAGGAGCTGTGGACCGTCCATTCCGCCACTGGCCGGTTTTTGATTTGCAACAGGCTGGAGTTGGCGCTTTTTGATGCAAAATTGAGTGAGGGAAACATGAAACACAGGTTTATCCGGTGTGTAAATGTTTAAGTTTATTCCACGCTTACATACCAACGTTCCATTGCATTACGCAAGGTGTTCTGTTAAAATTCTGTAAATTCTGTAAAATTCGCACCGTCGTTATCCATACGAGCTTCGCAGTATGTACTGTCTCCCATAGCTTTAGTTTCGTGATGGAGCTGGCGGTTTTTGATCTGTAATTTTCTGCGAGTGGGGATGGAGCTGGCGGTTTTTGTTACGGAGGTCACTTTTCACCCCTGCATTTGACGGCTTTGTTGTAGGATTTTAAATACCATATTAAGGTATTATGTACTCCATGGCATGAGGAATGCATTGCCGGCGCTAACTCATTTTTTTTGGATTTTTGGAGCTGTCGGTTTTTGATTTTCACCCCTTCAAGTATGAGTAGTACGAGAAATTTTGAAGACGAAAAGCAACAAGCAGCATTGGCAGCTTTACTGTTATAAGCAACATCAGTCATATTTGGTGACACTAGCTGTGACCGACATAGGCTACTCGTCACTGCTTCTCTTCAGCTTCTTTCAATCACTTACACTTGACTTTTACACCACTTCCGATGAAAGTGCTACTTTCGAAGAGCTGGGAGCAATTTGTCCCCTTTTTTGCACATCCTTTCGTAGCTAATTTTTCCTGATCGCGGTAAATGCTCTTAAAATTCAAACTAAATGCCAGTATGCATATGTTGTAACACATAAATAATTATATGTAACATACAGTATATACACACTGTAATACCGATTATCCGGGTGCGGATTATTCGTGCATCGCCAAAAATGAAATTAAAAAGAAAAGTCTAACGTCAGACAATGTCAATATGTCTCGCAAACTAAGAAATACCGTATAAGACTTTTTCTAGAAGATAAATTTAAAACATGTGTTAAGTTTCATTATTTTGATTAAACCTGAGTTAAAACAGCCTACACTATGACGAACAGTAGCACATTAAAAACCTGCGAATAGCTGAATTTTTTAGTGTTTATGACTATTTTTCCGATTATCCGGCAACAGCGTAACACCCTTGCAGTCATCCAAGTCATCCAAGGGGGGGGGG
>KZ538947.1:20162-39158 GCA_000934665.2 Catajapyx aquilonaris
CCCCCCCCCCCCCAAATCGCGAAAGTCTGGATCCGCCCCTGAGTCATTAGCCCGGATAATCTGGAGTACAGTGTATAATACCATATTAAAAGGGTAGCGTGATATTTGCCTGTCGATAAGTCATGAATTCCATCATTGAATATCATTGAATGCCCCAAGGCAATCGATGGGGGGGATGCTTTTATTACCGTATAATTTAAAATTGTTTATTTCATAGAATAACAAACGAAAAGTAGTTTTCCCAATTCCCGATCGCCATAGGTTCATTAAAAATATATACGATAAATCTGTAGTTAAAGGTGGGCATTAGCTCCTCTAATCAGCTAACAGCTAATATCTGAACCAACTTTTCATTAGCCGATTAGCTGTTTTCTCTACCTTTTCAGGCCACTAGCTGACTAATTAGCTCCCACTAAATTAGTGCCGCACTGCAGCTAAATAAATTCAGCTAACAAAATTCATTCGTGTTCCTGTCTCGCTGTCTGTTCCTTTTTAAAGTTGCATTGTTTCCACTCCAGGCAGGGATTAAAATAGTCCAGTTTTACAGGGCTAGGTGCCGGATTGTAAACTCTCTGTCTACCTGGCCAAAACTTATTTTCCGATCACTTCGGTGCGCGGATTATATTATAGGCTAGCTACCAGTTTTTTTAAATATAAATTTTGCCTTGCCTGTCTTGTAGCTTTCTTCAGAGACAAATAAACTTTTTTCCTCTGGATTTGTTTATTACTTTCTGTACGGAACAGTAGCCTAAATAACTAAATAAGGCGTATGTGTAGCAATTCCCTCTAGGCTTTAGGGGCCGTCCATAATCCTAGCGGACAAGTGCAGGGGGGAGGGGGGTTGCACTTTGTCCGCTTTTGTCCGTACAGGGGGGTGGGGGTAGAAGTCAGTTGTACGCGCGGACAATAAACGTCAAATGAATATTAAGGACTCGGCCGTTTTTTTACTCAGACCTCTCAAATATACCGTAATGCCTCTGAAAAAAGGAATTTTGTGTAGATATCAATAAATAAAAAATACAAATATATTGAAAATAACACTTTCAGTGTGGCGAAGCGGGGGCAGGGGGGGGGGGGGGAAGGAGGCCATNTCCGCTTCTGTCCGCAAAGGGGAGGGGGGGAGGTAAAAAAGTGAAAAAATCTGTCCGCGCGGATTATGGACGGCCCCCAATGCCAAGTGCTGAATATCCAGTCCTCATGATTTTGAATAATTCAATCCTAATTAAACGTTACTTATGAGCAGGCAGTAATGGGGAGCACATTATTAAAAACTGACTGTCTCATCCTCTGGCCATGCTTTGTTTAAATTTGATGTGATTGTGTGATGCTCAGTACAATGCAGTTAACACATTTGCACATTTTTTTCCAGAGGTCTTCCAATTCAGAGCTGACCTGAACGAGCACAACTTGTGCTTCCCCCTGATTGTGTCCAAATTCCCCAGCAACTTTGAGAGGTGTTATAGATGGGTCAATAAACGATCGCAACCGCTTTTGGACGTCCATTCGCGCAGGACACACCCCCTTCCCACAACGTTGCCAAGTTTCCGGCGGGAAATGCAATCGCGTCCATTTACACCCGTGGCCTCAGCTGTTCTTTCGGTAGCTCTGGCAACGTCGCAGAGGGGCTCACCTGCCTCTTTTTCTCTCTTGAAGTAAGTGTACACCCGATGGACGACTTCTCGTGTTTGGCTTCTCAACGTCCTCCTCTTCCGAGGGTCATCGCCTACTTCCTCAGGAGGGTCCAAGCCAACTTTGCGACACGCCGCCATGGTAAAGTGCAGATATCTGCCTCGAAATCATCCAAAAGCTCTACTTGGAGGCGGCCATACTTCCTGGATCTTGGCCAGTGTTAGAAATAAGGGCCACGTGTTTTCAGTTCATATCCTGCCTAAGCACAAATCCCGCTTCATTCCAGGATTGCATCCACTGCGGCACGTGATCTGCGCGATGGTTGCGATCGTATAACGACCCATCTATAGATCTGCTTTGGGAGGATCCAACATCGAGTCATCAATGAAGAGCTGCCTCGCAATGGTATGGAAGGAGCATAACTGTCAATGATGGCAATTAACTCACTGGTTGCAAAAACAAGTGTAAGCACCCATCGCATTCTTTTCTGCTAAGTACAGTGCTGGACAAATTAGCTGTCGCTGAATGTTTTTTTTCCGTCGGCGACAGCGCTGCGTTGCCTGGCAACCCCGTCCGTCTGGCCAATTCAAACATCAGCATGTGGAGAGTGCTTCCATTGTTGCCACTGTTTACAAATCGAGTGAGTGACGCGGACGACCCAGCGACGGGTCTCTTCTGCCTGCTTACACAGTATCGGCAGGGATGCGCAGGAGAAAACGGAAAAATAATGATGTTAGAAGCAAACCACGTTGGAAAAATATTATCCCTGGACTCAAAGAAAGGTTTTCGTCCACAGCACACGAAATACAATATAATAATAATTCATAATTCATACCCCGTTATCAGCCTATCGGCTCTTTAGGGGGGAAGTTTTTGTTTTGGCTGGAACTCTTTGCTTTCATTTTACTACGCTTTTTGGGATAGGATAGGGACGGAAGGAAGCGGCTGTGGCCTATTAATTACGGAAGCAACTCCGGAATTTTCCTGGAAGGACCGTGGGAAACCACAGAAAACCACGGTCAGAGTTGCCGGCACCGGGATTTGATCCCAGGACCTCCCGATTAGCAGTCGGACGCCTTATCCACTATGCCAACCTGCTTCGGTCACGAAATACAATATTCCACCCCTGAGGAGGGGTTGTCAATGATTAAGATCAGGGGAGTGCTAATTGAAAGTGCTTCAACTGACGTACGGATTCTTTCGGTTTTTGTGTCTTTTCCGCGTACTTTGACACCTCTAAGACGAATGGAGACCATGCCCCATATGTCACACCACGCCCGTCTCGTAATTTGTCCCCAAAGACGTCATATCTCAAAATGGCTTCCGCTGTTCCGCATATACGAGTACGTGTCGTTCGCATCATATTCGCACCAGGAAGAGTACACGACTAACATGACACGTACAGGGGTTGGACACAATAATATGAACACCTGCAACAAGCATTAGTCGTGTATCTCTTCCTGGCGCGAATATGACGCGAACGACATGTACTCGTATATGCGGAACAGCGGAAGCCATTTTGAGATATGACGTCTTTGGGGACAAATTACGAGACTGACGTGGTGTCTGACATACGGGGCATGGTCTCCATTCGTCTTAGAGGTGTCGAAGTACGCGGAAAAGACACAAAAACCGAAAGAACCCGTACGTCAGTTGACACACTTTGAATTAGCACACCCCTGATCTTAATCATTGACACCCCCTCCTCAGGGGTGGAATATTGTATTTCGTGTGCTGTGGACAAAAACTTTCTTTGAGTCCATGGATAATTTTCCCAACGTGGTTTGCTTCTAACATAATTATTTTCCCGTTTTTCCCTGCTTATCCCTGCAGATACTGAGTACGTTTACATGGGACTAAAAATCGGCCTGACCCAGGCTTCCTAAGCAAGGCCATCGCCTTAGGTAGACCACCCGATCCAAAAGGCTTGGGCTGCGCCCGACAACGGCGCAGATAAGGCCGGTCTATCGTAGGCCCAGTGGCTACATGGGAGTAAACCGGTTCGCCTAGCACAGGCTAGGCCGATTTTTAGTCCCATGTAAACGCACTCAATGTTTGAGCAGCCGAGCAGGCAGAAGAGACCCGTCGCTGGGTCGTCCGTGTCACTCACTCGATTTGTAAACAGTGACAACCAGGGATGGAAAAAGAACCGCTTCCTTCCAAGAAGCGCTTCTTTTTTCCATGTGCAGGGATGGAAAAAGAACCGCTTCCTCCCAAAGAAGCGGTTCTTTTTCCATCCCTGGTGACAACAATGGAAGCACTCTCCACATGCTGATGCTTGAATTGGCCCGCCGGACGGGGTTGCCAGGTAACGCAGCGCCGTCGCCGACGGAAAAAAAACATTCGGTGACGGCTAATATGTCCGATTATGCTCGATTATTGGACCAAAGATCTCAATATTTAATGTATTCTTTAAAGGGACACTCCACTCAAAATACAAGTTGGGTTCTAAAAATCGGGCAAAAAATCCTGATTCCGAGGGTATAAGCAGTTTTTCTTAGAGACGAACGGTAAGGCCAGTGTGAAAGCTGGAAGTGTGCACAGAGATGGATATATATATATATATATATATATATATATATATATATATATATATATATATATATATATATATATATATATATATATATATATATCTAGAGACGACACAGCGATGGAATCGGGCCGTCCTGGGTGCGTGTGCAGGTCCGCCATGACAGTCAGGTCAACTAGCCCGCTACTCCCTGTATATCATATGGAGTTTTACCTTCCCTTTAGAGGCTGTAGCTTCCCTAGAGACTAAAATGTCCAAATCGGAATTTGTCAAATACTGATGCACATTTCTGTCTACCCATCGGCCATTTCGTCGTTTAAATCAGGTCTGTATTGATGGTTTGGTTTGGTTGTGATATATTACTTTGCTTGCAAGTCGAGATTTTCCAAAGTTACGACTAAAATAAGCTGAAAAGGTACTCGTTCTTGTAGTAACATATATTTGAAAAAAAATTATACAACTTTGCAAAATGTCATTTTCCTTAAATTTATGGTGGCAAGATGTCCTGCTGCAACTAATTTAACATATTTTAAATGAGTAAATGAGATTTTTTTCAAAGGCCATAGTAACTTATGCTGGGGCAAAGCAGCTAAAGGCTGACAAGGTAATAATATGCCACTTTCAGGACATAAAATATGCATGTAAATTTTTCATGATTCTTACACTAAATTGCGTCACATACCAAAACAGCAGAAATAAGTTTGGGTATCACAGTTTTATTCAGTTTATTTCTGCTGACTAGCATACACTGCTGACTAGCATAAAAATCAATTGCTACTGACTACAGCAGTCTTAAGTACAACTTAAGTAAAAACAACTGAAAATTATTGCTCAAAATGGCATTCTTGTTTCGGACCATCTTGTTTATATTTTGCACAGTGCAACAAAGTTTGGTAACAAGAAATCATACATATTGTAGTAATAATAATACAGATGATACAAAATAATACAAAATGAATGGAATCATTCTGTTCATATTCAAACACCAGTAGACTCTACTGGTGTTTGAATATGACAGTACGATTCAATTTTTTACGTAGGCCTACATCAGGACCCTTGTTCTCAAAGTTAAATGACCTTACAATGTGATGTCGTCTGGCTTCAAGAAAAAACCGTATAATGTATCTAAGGAGGGAAAACACATGATTGTCTACATTAAACGCTGTTTCCATAGCATGCTGGGACAAAGAAGCAAACACACCTCGGGATGCTACTCTTTCAAACAGAGAAGTCTCAAACTTCTTATTAAAAACAGAGATGGGCAGATTTCCGTAGGTAACTATGGCAGCGCGTACAGCCTTCTCACATTCCCTCACAACCTGCACCACGTCATCACTTGGGTAGCATAACTCTCCATTTGTTTTGATCTGAATTAAATAGGAATTCTCTAGAAGCTGTGGAGTTGAGGAATCCTGAATGAGACTTGTACGGCACAAAGTACAGTTTACAATAGGCAGCAGTCGCTTGACAACGTAGCCTGAAATATAGACCAGGACATTCTCGTCAAAAGGGGTAAACAACTTAACTTGCGACAGGTCCAACTCCACGACTTCCTCCTCATCCTCTTCAACAGGCCTTATCCTATTTACACATAACTGTGAAACATCAGTGTCATCTAGTACCATAACATTTGCACCCTTAACACCTGCTCTGCATAGGATAGTACGATATGCGGATTTGAATTGTGAAGCATTTGGATTGTTATTTGCTCCACCAGATTGACGAAAACAGCAAAACAAGAGCTCAGCATGATCTTGTGAGCACTTGTAAGTTAATACGTATCTCATGCGGGGTGAGAGCAAGTCATCAAAAAGTAGGAACTTAAAAATGGCAAGGAAGCTGGTAATGGTCGCCACAAACCCCACAATAACATGATGCCTTCTTGAACAGGATATCAGATTGTCTTTGGTGTCACACAAATTGAGCAAAACGGATTGTGCATGGAGAAGAAAGGAATGCACACGAGCATAATTGGAGGCAGAAATAGGAGCTTTGTATCCTTTTCCAAATGGACTGCGGCTATTGAGAATGTCAAATAATCTGTCCATCACAAAGAAAAAGTCTGCTGTTGCTTGCACATCAACAAAATCTGGTTCACCCAATGCCTTCATGAAAAGGAATGAATTTGCAACAGATGCACTTAGCACCTGAACAGCCAGTTTCACTTTCATAACCATAGATTTGAATTCAGTGTGATCTCTAGTAAGTTTATTGGCTGCTTTCAGGCCTTCTGATACTTGTCTCTGCTGAACCAGCTCAACATACTTCCACCGAACAACACCAAATTCTGGAGATTTAACCTCTTTCATAGCATGTAGCATATTCCGGACAAGTTTCATATATACGGCACTCTGATTTTCTAGTGAGCCATCACACACAATTGAAAGAGTACGCACACCAACTTTGTACAGTTTTTCCAGGCACAATTTAGTCAGATGTGCAACGACTTCTGCAGGGGGTTTACTGACTAGAAAATATGCGACTGGAATTTTCCAATGTCCACGCAATCCAACTACAACAAACACCAAAGCATCTGTTGCTAGTGGTGCGGTTTCGTTGGCACCACTGCCATAGTCAACGTGACCCTTCAACTTACCATCATTGTTCAAAACAGCGCCTTTCCTTATGCTCATTCCATCAAACATAAACACAATGTCTCGATACTTGAGGGGGTCTTCTTGCACATATGCAGCGAGTGAAGTGAAGGCCATTTCAGTAAATCCTGGTTCGGCTTCCACAGCTGATAACCATCTGAAACGACAATTCTAATGTACTGTACAGGGTGACCTGGTACGGTGACCCAAAAGTCTGGACACATATAGGTACCCTAATTGCATTGCATTGTTGGCTGTCAGTTACGCCAACTGGAGTTAACTACTGTTGACAGTCAGTAAATGATTAGTTCTTGGAGTTGGCACAACTGGCAAACAACAATACAATTACTGATGTGTCCAGACTTTTGGGTCACCCTGTATTCTAATATTGTCAAGTTCCAGCTCACCTGATAGGCACTCTGGTGCAGCTCAGAGGGAGCAGGTTTTCCAAACTCAATCACAACACAAGGAATTGATTATAAAATAACAACTACATTTATTTGTATTAAACATCTGAAACTCCATTACATCAAACATCCTGTCCTTCTCATGAACCACAACAATAATGTCCCAATATTATACTTAACCCCAAATGCACATACTGGATCCTATATATCATAATGAATCATAACCATTATCTCAAGTGAAATTGATATAATGGTTATGATTCATTATGATATACAGGATACAGTATGTGCATTCCCAAGCTTCCCAATCTGATGAATGAATCACCACTCGTTGTTAACCTTCTTCTTCTTTTCCTTCTTCTTCTGAAAAAAATCCTAAACAAATATGCCAAATAAGTAATGACATCATCCCCACCATACCTAAACATTTCTGCAGAAATGGCATCAACCCCACCGGATTTGCCTAGTTGAAATTCTAAAACAGCAGTTGCAACTTACCATCCTTACCCAGCACATCATCCCCAATCACACTTACAAAAACATCAACAATGGCCTTATCACTATATCAAGTCTATTTTTAACCTTCAATTTAACACCTACCTGTGAACTTCGAACATCCATAAAACCTGGAAGGGAAACTAAACAAAAATTAACTTGTGGTTCTCCCCAACATCTCCTATGACCAAAGGGAAAAATATCTGGAGCACTGGTAAACTGCTCGGAGATGGATTCCAGGCGTAACCATGGATTTCTTAGTACATCTTATAAACATCCTGGCCCAAGAGTGTGGGGTGGGGAGGTTCCCAAGGGAGGGTGCTGTAACTAGTTTTGGACCCTCTGTAACCCGACATTTTCTCTTAGCCCTGGGGAGAGAAGGGAGCAATACTTCCAACTATAACCATGACTGATTCTGCTAAAAACTCATAACATAACCCAAAAGGTCAGAATTGTCCATTACTTACCGCTGAACAGTCCTTATGCTCGGAAGAGGGACATGCTTCCGCAGAAACTCATAGGCCTTCGCTGAGTAAAATCTCAGAGTGATAGCAAAGTGCTTCATTTCGTCTGTGTATTCGTGCACAGGTTTCTTGAACAGCTCCAAGTCCAAGTCTATAATTAATAGTGGTACAAGTATTTTAAAATAAACACACACCACACAGAAACACAGACACACCAACATACCAACACAAAGTGAGACATACACACCTTCATACGCTGCTAGCTCATCCTCAGCTTGCTTGTGTAACAGCTTTTCCTTCTTCAACTCCTCTAACGCATCAAAAAGGCGGCGGCGTAACTGAACGTCTCTGTCTTGCACGTTTCTTGCTATCTATTTTGCACATAATCCAAAATGTATGAAACAGAAATTGCTAATTAAACTAGTTAACAGTCATTACCTTCTTAAAATTTTCCAACCTCTGTTCACAATCTTCTAACTTCCTTTTCCACTTGGTTGGAGAAGTCACTGCGTAGGGCTGTTCCATGTAGACCGCATCTTGTGCCACATTTTTAGGAACCTTATCTTCATTCTGGTGTGTACCTGTTGGGATTGCTGGGAGGTGGTTGGCATCTATTGCTGCCTTGAGAGATGTACCAGATGTACGACGTACCAGAATTTTCTGCAACAAAACAAATGTTTAAAGCAGTATGGAAAATTTAACTACATGTGACATGTCACTGACAAAAGTGAATGAGGCACTTAGTTGCATGAGTGATTTTGTCACCTGCTTTAATTTACCTTTGCTGCGCCCACAATTTTGAGGCCAACTGGTCCAGGAGTTGTTGTTCCAAGTATCGAAACACCAATACTTTCAACATTTGCTCCTGAAATATTAATGCGATGCAGAATTGAGAAATATATAGAAATGCATATTATAAAATATCAACAGTCACTAGCAAACCTTGCACATCTTGTACTCAGACTGGCAAGAGAGAGAGAGAGAGAGAGAGAGAGAGAGAGAGAGAGAGAGAGAGAGAGAGAGAGAGAGAGGGCTTCAAATTTACTACTGAAGATGGGTGTGGGGTCTGTCGGAAGGAGAATTCCGTTGGTATGGCATCCTTCTTCAGACAGTGATGAGATCCTGGACCACCAACTTCGAAGCAACATGGCTTGAAGTGGACGGAGCAGAGATAGACATACTGTGATTTGGGTTGCCACTCTTTTTTACTGCCATCATCTTCCACTCGACGAACATTGTGGAGCCACACTTTACGAATGTCCCGTCTCCCAGGGACATCTTTTGGAAACCTGTACAAAAGTAATGCATAGTGATGATAGTCAACGTGTCGTCAGATTTTGCACATAGTAATTAAAAGTGCAGAGAGCATTGCTTTTTTAAAACCCACATTTCTATACAGTACTTACATATGAAAAGTAATGCCCCGCTGCTTGTTACCTAAGGTGTCACGGTTATTGCACCCAAATGCAGAGCAGGCGCGTACCATAGCTAAGCCTAAGTCGTGGTAGTGCCAGCGGTAGCCAGTACGGCACCTCAATGCTGCAACACAATGCAATGACAGTCGACCGCCGACACAAACACTGAAACACGGCGTGAATCTACATGCCAGGCAGGGCAGCCGCCATGACGGACGACCTTACTGTCATGGCCGCCCTATTTACGTGTCTCTCGCCGCTGCGCGTCGCTTCTAGAGTATTATATATATAACGATACTACGATTTCTGTGGAAGTGTGTCGTTCGAAAACCGCGCGCGGGGCGGTGGGCAACGCCACCAGAGTGGAACCGGGCGGAACTAGAGAAAGTGATGGCGCGGCCAGGGTCCCCTACATGGTTGCCTCCCCCACCCTAACTGTCTAACTGTCTAGGTGGGGGAGGCACTCATGTAGGTGACCCTGGGCGCGTCTCCTTCCCTACTTCTCCGGTTTGCCGCGAGATGCTGTTGTATCGCCCTTCTTAGCAGACGACGTGTGTAGATATATTATTTTCCGTGTTACCGTTGGGCGTAGGAAAAAACCGATTGCACATTCGGAATCAGGATTTTTTGCCCGATTTTTGGGGGCCAACTTGTATTTTGAGTGGAGTGTCCCTTTAAAGGGACACTCCACTCAAAATACAAGTTGATCTGTAAAAATCAGGCCAAAAATCCTGATTCCGGTGATACCATCCGTTTATCTCTGAGACGAACGGTAATGACAGGGGAAGAGACGAAAGTCGGAAAAAATTCGAGAGTGGCTCCGCCTGGCCACCTGGCCAAGTTAGGCGACGTTGGATAGAGCGCCGCCCTTCCCAACGGGCACGAGGGGAAGTTGGCTTCGGACACAACCAGATCCCCACGTGTCCCCACGGATCCCCATACCCGCAGGAAACTTATCAAAGTCGCCGTTGGGAAGGGCGGCGCTACTATCCAACGTCACCCTCAGAGGGTGGCGTCGCCACCTGCGCCGGGCGTTTGAGCGCGGTTTTCGAACGACACACTTCCAGCTTTCGCCCTGGCCTTACCGTTCGTCTCTCAGAAAAACTGCTTATACCTTCGGAGTCAGGATTTTTTGCCAGATTTTTAGAGCCCAACTTGTATTTTGAGTGGAGTGTCCCTTTAAGTCAAATCACATGGTGATGCCTTACCTTTCAACTTCTATCACTATGGCTGCTTAGGTGTCAGAATTACCTCGAAGGTGTTATGCTCGTACATGCTGTTTCCCTTTGACTTTTTCATATTTCTGTAGTTTCTGTTTTGAGGAGTAAATATTTGGTGCTTGCATTTTAGCACATAATCATTCAGATAAATAGCCATGAATATTTGAACGACATCATGGCATTGGTACATACGAGGTGTGATCAAAAAGTTCCCGGATTTTCGGTATACCGTGCAAACCAGTGGAGATACGACCTTGTGACGCTACGGGGAGCTAGGAGCACCTTTCAGCTATTAGTCTGAGAAATATCGTCTTCATAGGTGCACATGTTTCCGAGTTTCGGCAGTTTTCTTGACACCGTGTTCTTGTGCTTCTGCGATTTTTCGAAATGGCTGATGTTAGGGAGGAAAGGATTTGTATTAAATTTTGCTTCCAGCTCAACAAAATTTCGGCTGCAACCCACCGAATGCTGAACAAGGCTTTTGATGAGTAATGTGTAAGACAAGCAATAACGTATGGGTGGGTTAACAGCTTCAAAAGTGACGCGCCAAGTTCGCAGAAAAATCAATTCAATGCTGATAATTTTCTTTGACATTATAGGAATTGTGCATATGGAGTTTCTCCCTCCTGGTAAAACTGTCAACGGCAAGTATTAGGGCCTACTGGGATGGTTTGAGACGATTTAGGCTCAAATGGCCGGAGATGTGGAAGAACATATAGACTGGTTGCTGCACCATGACAATGCCGCCTGCACACACCTCACGCGTAGTCAGGGACTTCCTGATAAAAAATAACATGACCACTGTTCCCCACCCTGCATATTCGTTTGTCCTGGCCAAGGGGGTACTCACTTCGGTACTCCGGTGTACACCTGCAGTGGTACACTTTGGTACTCTTCGGTACTCCTTAGGTACTCCTAGGTACTCCCTGGTGCTCCCAGACAATAAACAAATATGCCTCTAACTTCGGGAGCTTTTCCCTCTCGTGTCGTGCTTCCAATCCCAAGGGGCTAAAAAATGGTGCCGGGGATCGAACCCGGGATCTTTCACATGCAAAGCGAACGCTCTACCACTGAGATACACCCCCACTTCGTAGGAGTTATTGCTTCATTACATTATAGAGGAGACCTATGAACATGTTCATAACACATAATATTGAACATAATTTCATGTATGGTGACACCATGTCCAAATCTCCAAAAGAAGGGCGTAGATGCTCTGTATAGGCTGTGTACAATATACACTATTATACTAATAAATACGCCTTTTTTACTTCAGCATAACCGAATCTACGATTTCAAACGTCCTATTTAATGTCTCTGTCTCTATAAAGTGAGTGATGACCAATAGTTTCACAACTATCTGTTCTCTTCCTCAGATGCAGGACAGAGCTCCTGTTCACATAAACCCCCTGGAGGAGGAGGAGCAAGAAATGCAGAGAGGAACGCTCGAAGGAATATTGAAGCACCGTCATCACCGTCATACCTAGCAGAATCTACATCGATACGTATGTGCGATTAAACAGATTCACTTTTTTCATATAATGCGTGTTGTGCCCATATCTGTGGATCGGAAAAAACAAAAACAAGCTTGCTAATAAAGAACCTTAATTATCCCTCAATAAATTCTTCCTCGTTGAGATTCCAGGTTAATTACGAGTAATTTCGGTGTGCCATGTCTTCGGGTGCCAGGTCCTCAGGGAGGCAAGTACAGTATATTACTAAGGAAATTTAGAATCAAAAAGCCTTCAATGTTATAGCATGTCATTGCATCTAAACATTACAATCCGTTACTCAAGTATTCGTTCGAGTTAAACATTGGCCTGTATTACAGTACTAGCTAATTACCCGCATATGCAGTAGATATTTGTCATGTGTTGCACTGGTCTAGTGGCTAATATGGAGCTAATAATGGCAAAAAAATTGAATCTAGATAATGTGCGTCATACCTGATTTTCAGACAACCCAGTTCACAACTGCATCAGGTACTATCAATCTCGTTGAACCATTCCCAATGCTTAAAGGGACACTCCACTCAAAATACAAGTTTGCCTCTAAAAATCAGGCAAATAATCCTGATTCCGAGAATGCGATCCGTTTATCTCTGAGGCGAATGGTAATGACAGGGGAAGAGACGAAAGTCGGAATAAATTCGACTTCTGATCGAGCGTGGAGCCGCCCTCCTCACCCGCGGCCACGGGAGGAAGTTGGATACTCGCCACCTGGCGGCTGCCTGAGGAAGTTGCATAACCGAAACCAGCAGCGCGAGTTTGGAATGCAGTTCGGGGTCGGATATTTCTGGCTGCTGCCAATGCATATATGTTGTCACCGAGGTGTTACTTTCCGGACCTCGCCTTTGCTTGGTCCCTAATTGTTTACGGGTGGACTACATCTGTTGCTCCCGCATCAGATCCCCATGACTAAACGCCCGGAGGGAACCACGGAGCCTTGAGTCATCCAAGTACTGTGCTTGGATGACTCAAGGCTCCGTGGAGGGAACGACTGGAAGGTGACACATGTTTATGTTTAGCACTTCGGCAGGGGGGTTTATCATTTCTGGCCTTCCAGTCCGGCATATCGAGGCCGGCTTGGAAGCAAGTAGCATCATGGGCAAGAAAGGCAAGGGTGGTGGCCCGTTCTGTGTAATTTGTAAGCGCCATAAGAAACTATTCGAGCGAGTGACGTATTTCGCATTTCCTTGCAAACATCCGGATTTGATGCGGCAATGGCGAGAAGCCTTGAATTTGCCACCAACGTATACACCCAAGTCACATCATCAGGTTTGCATGGGTCACTTTCACAGGCAGTCGCTATTTCCCTTCAGACCGGAACAGAAGAGACGGAAACTAAAGCCTAATGCTGCACCAACACTGGAGGTAGGAATAATTTGGCACAGCGTCAACAACAACAACAACAACAACAACAACAACAACATCACGACATTTCCCTATGAGGGGTAGTCAGCGATGAAGGGAGACGCAAGCTAACCCTACATATGAACTAATAAAACTCATGAGAATAAACCTAAAAACAACCTGTCCCACCCCCCACCCCTGCCCACCTCAGACATCACCTTATCCTCAGACATATTTACCTATTTACCCATTAATTAACCTACGCCATTTACACCTATCCAAACAAACAACCCTAGCCTCAGCCACGTCCATGGTCCTATTGACACAAGAACGTCTCGGCTTAACACTAGCAACACCCTTAAGACACTGGCCCACCTGGTCCAACCATGTCTTCCTAGGCCTACCCTTGCCCCTCTTACCAACTACTCCACCCAAATAAACCTTCTTCACAATCTCCTCCTCCTTCATCCTCTCCACATGGCCAAACCACCTTAGAGTAGACCGACACACCTTATCTTTAACAGTCTCCTTAACATTACACCTCTCCAAAATCTCCTCATTCCTAATCCTATCGAACTTGGTAACCGCACAAACAGCCCGAAGATAACGCATCTCTGTAGCCAACACCCTACTCTTATGCCTATCTGACCAAACCCACGCTTCACTACCATACATAAGTGAAGGAACAATAACGTGAGAATAGACAGACAACCTACATGCAGAAGATAAGTCCTTATTTCTAGAAAACTTACTTGTGGCACCTATTACTTTCAACCCAGATCTAACTCTCCTGTCTATTTCCCCATCAATTCTACCATTACTCTCAAGGACACTACCCAGGTATACAAACTGGCTGACCTGCTCAACCAGTTTTCCATCGATGCAAAAAAAAGTCAAAATGGCGCTATTGCTTTTTGATGTTAACCTAAACCATGACCGAAACCGTGGTGTCATATGAGGAGATAGAAATTGATAGAAAAATCATAATATATTTCTCGTAAAATGTGCAATAATGATTAAACATGTCAGGGCTATTATAAATGTGGAGAGCCATTCATCTGAACATCAGCAGCTTATCTATGGTTGTAAGTGAAATTCGAATGACAAGTCTTGACCTTGTGATGACGTTTTTAGGACGCCACTTATACTCGTACCTTGAGTATTATAAGGCTCCGGACACATTGGACCGAATCTTCTCACCGAAATTGAGGCCGTAATGGTTACGGTCTGTTTTTTTCCTCCCGGAAAATTGAACCAATAGCACAGAATGCAGCCTTGAGGAATTTGCGGAGTGCTAAAAATTGTAATGGAAAATAATGGAAATGATGCAAAACAGGCAATAAGTAGTACAAGTGTGGATATTTTCGGTAGCCAAATTCTGTCGATGTGGCAGGGACACAACACACTCTGAATAGTAATCTTATTTAACAACTTGAATGAGGGTTTGTGAGGACGAGTGGAGGCCCAATCGGTTATCGGTCTATTTATCCAATCGAAGATCGAACTCGGAACCTCCGAGGATGAAAGCTGTGACGTTATGGCCAAAACACCACTGTGCTACCTCCTTTTCCTGAGGGTACTCACCACCTTGTTTTAATAATTGCACATTAAGCTAATAATCTAAATATTATCGAAATTTCCTGGACAGTATTCCGAATTGGCCATTGCTGGCATGGGCTCAGTGTCAGGACAGCGTGTCCCGTTCGGGCTCCTTTGGTCAAAATACGTGAATAGTTTAAATACGTAGAAATTATATGGGAAAACTGGGAATCTTTGGACTCCTATATTTTGGACAGTAAGAGTTTTGGTAATGTACACAGGATGCATTTGTCATGCATGCTATTATGACACGACATAAATAGTCTGCTTACGATTATTATTATTAATGCTGGATTTATGCAGAGGTTATTAATGATACGCAAAAGAAAGTATGAGTCATATGATGGACCACATTTATTAATCCAACAAATGACAGAATAGAATTCACGCGATAGAACACATTAGCTGTCCTTTTTTTATTACCTCGAGGAGACGGGAAACGTAAATATGCCAGAGCCCACTGAGGGAGGCATTGCGAGCATGTTGGATTACCATGGAATACGGGTGGAAAGTATAAAAACCCTAGGGGATAACGAGAATCAGAAGCAGTACGTAGTGAACCTCTGTTGAATCATCTTGATACCAGCAACCAGGTAAGCCATGTATCTCAATTCAAATTTCCATCTGCAAAGATTTTTCTTTATGCCGCAGTAGGAGTAAGCATGTACTAATAACAGAGGAGATAATGTGAGCTTTAAGATGTGAACTATTATTGTTTGTAGTATGTTACATGTAATAGACGTAACGATGACAGTGTGACGCCTAACATTATTGTATGTCTTTGAATCTATATATTATCCCGTTGTTGGGGACAGAGATGCCAATGAAAGGTGGGAATAAAATAGTATAAACATGAATTTAGTCAGATATTACGGAGTACCAAATAAAGAAGTAAATGAAATCTTTCCCCGACTGATATTATTTCCAACCTCTACATAATCTCATTTAACTTTAGTTCAGCCACTACCTGCGGTGGTATGACACATTATACAGTATTATGGAAGAAAAAAAAAATCTCAAAATAGCGATAAATATTGGAGAACTAGTGATCGACATTTTACAAATGTGAATTTTTTACGGGATTGTCTATTAATCTGGGGGCCACGGAAAGGTATAGGAACATTCATCCTAATTCTTATTTATAAAGTGGTGGGTGTCACCCAATTTATTTAGCCACATATTACTCGTACTATTAATTTGGGGATTTGTTTGCATTGAGCTCCTTATTTTGTGGCAGTTACTTTTGCGTAGTGACTTGTAATGGTTATAAAAAATATTCCCTGCTAATATTAAGTTAACTTGTTCCTATCATTTTTCAAGCCTGAAAGGGGGTCTGGCATGCACAAAGTAGGTTCTGTCATTTACATGACATGCCAATTGTTCCCATGGACCATTCCTAATTGGAAATACTTGCAGCACAGAGACTGAATGGATGATTCAGTATATGGTGTAATATTATTAGTGCCTACTATTTTTTTTATAGTTTTACCCCATTAGAGGGAACAGAGCCCTTTTAGGGGGGTGGATGACCACCATTTTTCTTACGAAATTTTCAACTCATTTTCTCTCCGGTGTAGGGGTCAGGATAGGGATTTGTGAGGGGGGGGGGGTACGGGTGCAAGTGCGATGTCCGAAATTTGAGGGTCGCGTGCAGTCCCCCAGGGGGCCAAGCTTCAAGACATCCCCTAGGTGCGGGTCAGAAATCCCCCACCGCACCTCCTCAAGGACAGGACAAGGATAGGAAAGGAAGGAAGCGGCTGTGGCCTATTTTACGGTACGATCCCGGAAATTTTTCCTGGGCCGACCTGGGAAAACCACAGAAAACCAAGGTCAGGACCGCCGGCCTCCGGGACTCGAACCCAGGACCTCCCGATTAGCAGCCGGTTACCATATACACTCCACCACTACTGCTTCGGTGTGTCTACTATTTTATAGTGATTAAAAGTGACCGCAAAAGTAATTATTTAAAAACAGCTTAGTTAGATATTGGTTTGTCAGTTGTTATCTTTATAAAACACTGAATTTTATGCAATTTCAATTTGGCAATAATATTGTATTTCCTATTTTACAGTATTATTGTATTAAGAATAAGAAGGTAACAGTACGTTTAAAATGCGAATATCTTGTAGGTCGTGAAGTCTACTATAATACTGTAATTTTGCTACCTCTTAGACTTAGAGAGTGGAGTTATGTTGGTTGCACCAATAGCAAATCTTCACACCTATATTGAACTGTGAAACAACAGTATGTCGTTGTATGCTGTTCCAGTACAATACAACATAACTTAAATGCTTTTGGAATGGTATTTCTAGTCCCGCGTTAATAGGGCACGGTTATTCTGGATGATGATTGCAAGCAAGGGTTTTAAAGGGCAGCACAGTGGGAACTAAAACCAGATGCAGCACTGGTACTGCCCATGTGTTCAGCCACTTCAGTGTGGCAGATCCCATTCCTGTTTGTGGTATTTTTTTAAAATCATGGTAAAAAAAACATTTCCGAAGATCCAGCATGACAATGTGTTTAGTCTCTGTAGTGGCTATCAGTTGAATAATTAAGGTACAGTGTCCAAATAAGGTCACCATAAGAAGAAACCATTTTCATGTAAGTTACTTACTTCTTATTACTCGTTTACCATAGACAGCCCAAGAAAAGACGGCACACTGTAATGTGAGTTTTTCCTAATTTTCTGCTTCCCCCCCCCCCCCACCTCGTCCTCTTGTTTACCCAGACTGTGGTTTACCCTGAAGAAATGTTCAGATGCCAGGTGGGATTTTTTTTCAACGTGGGTATGCCGTATGCCGGGTTCCAGTTGCATCTGGCAACTCTACTCAAAACCCCACCAGAAATCCCATGCAGTCTTTCCTAGGCAGACTATACAGTAGTAGTAGTAGTAGTAGTAGTAGTAGTAGTAGTAGTAGTAGTAGTAGTAGTAGTAGTAGTAGTAGTAGTAGTAGTACCGGTAGTAGGTTTTTTTACCCCATTAGAGGGAACAAAGCCCTTCTAGGGGTGTGGATTACCACCATCAGGATTGATTTTCTGTTTTTCTTCAGTCACCGTGCAAGGACATTTAGGATGTAGGGTAAGGATGGGGGTAGTTGGGAGGGGACACAGGTGCAAGTGAAATGTCTGAAAATGGTTATGCGCAGTCCCCCAGGACGCCGGTTGCCAAGACGCCTCCTTAAGGCGCGGGCCAGAGACCCACTGACGCAGGCGAAAGGTAACTACCGGGCGGGGATTAGAACCAGGGACCTTTCACACAGCAAGCCGAGACGTTACCATCTCGGCCACCACACCTTCCCCTGACTATACAGTAGTTTACTTCATGGTTTGCAATTTCGAACCTTTCCCTTAAGGTAGGCATACTAGGGAAGCAATGTTATTACTGTATTCACGTAGGCCTATATGTATTTTGAAATTGGCATCATTAGGAATCTGGTGTCTATAATAATAATGCCCTTAAATTTGGATGTGTCATAAATGAATTTTGTGTGTTCTGATTGTTGGCAAGATTGATCATTTTTTAAATCTTCAAACACTGACGAACTTTATTTACTCACCTGATGAGGCTACTGTAATACAGTACACAATCTCTTATCGAAAGCTGTTCGGACCAGGAATTTTTCAGATTGCAGAATAATAGTACCGGCAGCTCTTGGTACCAGTATATAGCTACATACCATCATATATTATCTAATCTAATATATATAAAGCCCCACGCCGAGGAGGAGGATATAGGATGAAAAAGATTTCGCACTTCCCGGGGTCGGAGAGACGTCGGACTTACGCCG
>KZ538948.1:0-12170 GCA_000934665.2 Catajapyx aquilonaris
AAATGCATGAGGTACAAGATATAACACCGCATGCAGTGGACCAACAACCGTTGCACCCTCACACACCCCCTGTTGGGATGACATGCAGCCAAATGTTATCGGGGAGTTGGAGAGGAGTGGGGAGAGGCGGGGTAGGTCACAAAAAAAATCGAGGGGGTTTGATCGATCAAAAGCCCCGGTCATCATTTAATAAAACCCCCGCCTCTGTCTCCTTGTCCCCGTGAAGATCCATCACAAGAGTCAGCTGACAGCACCAGCCGCCACTACATTACTGGATGTTGCGCGTTACTACCACTATAACCTTCCTAACAGCATAAATCACTCATAATCAGATTGTTGATTGTTATTAAATTAGTGCTACAACCGGGAGATGAATCACGCCGGGGTCGCATTTTCTGGTGGGAGTTAACACACACACAAAAATAGCACAGCGGCTGACCAGAAATGAAAGGACGGTGGGGACTATTACGATATGTTACATGCTGGGCCCAAATGGGGGTGGCAACGGGGTTTGGCTGTAAATCTGTTGGTTTAATGGTGCGAAAAATGCAGTCAAGTAGGGCGGTGGGGAGAGACTAAATATGGCGTAAATTGGCCTGTTGCTGGGGGTTTTTGTGGGGGGAGGGTGGGATTTAGGATTGAAAAGAATCAATCATGGGCAAGTAATGAGTGATGCCTTAAGTCAAAAAGCATGGTGGAATGTGTATCCACTTTTTTGAGGTGAAAATTATAGTATCGACTCTTTACTGTATGCCGATAAAATAAATTGAATTGTTAATATTGAAATAATTAAAAAGTGTAAGATTCAAAATGTACTGTACTACAAAGCACACGTTTCCCCTATCGCATTAAGGATGGTCATTAACTAATTAATTTAATTGAAGTGGTCTAATAGTGATATTACGATTTGGCAATATACAGGGTGTTTCAACTTTTTGTCCGAACAGTTATCGGAAAATTGCACGTAGCTGCTACTTTGTAAGCAGTGACTTGCAAACAGGTGATTTTTCGGGGGAACGGGGAATATTCCCTGCGAATCTTAGGTTCAAGTGGCATACGTGCTGCCCGCTGCAAATTGAGGGTGAAGCCTGAAAAAAAAGAGAGTCACGCATGCCATATGGGATGTGTGACCCTCTTTTTCCCCATTTCTCCGACAAATCACCGGTTGCAAGTGACTGCTTACAAAGTAGCAGCTACGTGCAATTTTCCGATAACTGTTCGGACAAAAAAGTTGTAACACCCTGTATAAGTTAAAATTTTATTTTCATTTTTGCTGAATTTAGTGCTCCAAAAATTCTACAATTTTGTCCACACTAAAACACTACCCTCAACAATCGAATGTACGCGTAAATATTCAATTTGAACATCTATGCATCTACCGTCTTTTTGTAAGCTCTTTCCTTACATAAAATGAGGCTGTTAAAATTTTGAATGATCGACATTACCTGGAACGAATCGATCTGTTGTTTTTTTGACACAACGTCCGATAAGGCAAGGTTATTGTGCATAAAACCGTAATCATCTTGTTGTGGATATGAAAGTGTAGCAATTTAACCCTGCCCCATAGCCATGCAATATTACTGTACTGTGCCGTCAGCTTATTACTAGTTTGCGCGCAGGTTGACAGCAATATCACCGAGCAGGCCACGGTAATTGACATGCTAATGAAAACATGTCTAACCATTATGATTATTTTGCCGCGTTGGTGAAGCGTATTCTGCTAATGTACCTTAAAAAACAAACACTATTCGCACAAAATGTTATGTGTCCATGGACACTTATGGGAAACGTTGACTGGAATATATTGCTGCGACGAGTTGAAAAGGTCCGACTCGAAACGAAACAAAAAAAAAAAGTTTCACAAAAGGGTTGTAATATACTACAGTATGTTTTGTTTTCGCAGTGTCAATACCAGCATATCCCCCGTAGGCCCTCGTCAATTATTTCAACGCCTAGCATTTGTTCCATATCCAAAGA
Organism: Catajapyx aquilonaris; assembly: GCA_000934665.2. Taxonomy (NCBI): domain Eukaryota; kingdom Metazoa; phylum Arthropoda; class Diplura; order Dicellurata; family Japygidae; genus Catajapyx; species Catajapyx aquilonaris. Next base: position 1,978 of record KZ538948.1, read on the forward strand.
CAATTGACAAATGTATGTATTAACACCAGACTCATACAGGCAGGCAAACTGTTAAAAGAGCGACACATTGGTGACTTGATTTGTATATACGTGTGGGCAATAATATTATTCAGACAAAAAATGTTCCTTCGCATCTGATTATATCATCAGTCCGATCAATGTTTTTTTCCGTTACAGTGAGCATATCACAAGAAGCGATTGGTAGATATAATGATAATTACACTGCTTTTACTGTACACATATGTTGAATATTCGCACAACGGCCGCCAAGAGGAAGAGTATGCTCAGTTGGCCACCGTTAATTAATTATATTACTACTGGTACAGTACATGCACGCTCCAATTATTTTAGTAATTTGATTATGAACTTCAAGCACCGATTTTTTTAAAAATGGGTTGGCTAAAACACTTCCCCTGGGCCAATTTATAACTTACATTTTCCATTGAAAATAACCAATGCAAATATTGTAACAGTGATCGTGCCCCCTTTTAAAAAAAATTCTACTCATATTTCACCTAAGCACAAAATCAATCGCCCAACCGTTTGCTCTTGAACCTCCAACATTCCTTTTTGTGAAATCAGCCAACATTTAGGACCCACAAAAATGTCTCTTCTCCACGTGCAAAGTCCGAGTACACTACGAATAGTACGCCCGTAGTTTGATCGTGAAAAAGAGGATTAAAAGAGCTAAAAAAAAGCGAGGGAAAGGGTCTAGATTATACTCAGGAGTTGATTCGACTGGGAAGCGACTTGTGCAAGGTTTACGAGCGCCACTATTGCAAGTCGCCAAGTTTGCCGCCGCCAAGTTGGCGAAAGGCGTCAGAGCCCATCGCTTCGAGAGGCCTTTCAAACTTCCCGATAGGAAAACTTGGCGAGTAAAACCAACCCCATTTGTCAAAACCCGCCTTTGCCTTTGTGCGGAGCAATCAAATTAACGTGCGCCAAAATACCTTGCCTGTGCATATATACACTATACGGTGGACAGCTCATCGCTCTTCGCACCTTTTTTTTGTGGGACTAATATTTTAATCACCAGCTAGTTGCGTGGAAAAGTGAGCGATTTTTTTAAATGGATAGAAGTGTCTAAATAGACCAAATAGGTGCAGGTTTTTGATGGTAAGGAGGGTTCTACTCCTAGGTTCTGTATCAGAGAGGCAGAGAGATTAATGTGAGCTTAAAGCAGTTTCACTTGGGACACACCATTGTTCATGGTGACAAACGCATGCCCGGAATTTTTATGCGTGGTTAGTTTATTTTAGTTTGGAAATAAATATTGTTTAAGTTGCCATATTGTCGTCATGCACGTGAAATGCAATTTTGGCGGATTAAGTTATTAATTACAATAAGTAGCATTTTTTCTGCTGTGATAGCTACAGTCCATTTAGTGCTATAGATTCACAATGAGCCAGCAAGCCAGGATTTTGTGTATTCTCTTATTAACTGCAAGTTAAAATATTTGCTTTGGAATTTCGAAATTGCTTTTTTTTTTTTACTTAGGGAACCTCTCGAAGTGTCACTCGAAGTTCAAGGTCAAATATTTTTCCCGAGTTCATTATCAGCTAGAAGGAAAACACCCTTCCGGAGAAATCCTCGATCTCAAGCGTTTTCGAGATACAGAGGTCAAAAGGTCAAGAATGGACCACTTTATGAAGGCCCTGAGGAAGCTATCATTACCGCTATCGGCGAGATTTTTGGGATCTAGAGGTTTCTTGGGATGGGGAATACAGTGGCGAACCCGAAAATCATGAATTATGCAAATGAAGGGTACTTCTCAGGTAAGGGGGCGGGGAGTGGGGGGACAAACTTACTTTAAACAAAGTATTTTCTACTCCTTACGTCTTTAGACAGTGACTGGACACCCAAGTTGGTGAATTTCGTCATGAGGTGTGCTTCAGAAATTCTACATAATTCATGTTTACATGATATAAGTTAATGTAATTCACCAACTTGGGTGTCCAGTCACTGTCTAAAGACGTAAGGAGTAGAAAATACTTTGTTTAAAGTAAGTTTGTCCCCCCACTCCCCGCCCCCTTACCTGAGAAGTACCCTTCATTTGCATAATTCATGATTTTCGGGTTCGCCACTGTATTCCCCATCCCAAGAAACCTCTCGATCCCAAAAATCTCGCCGATAGCGGTAATGATAGCTTCCTCAGGGCCTTCATAAAGTGGTCCATTCTTGACCTTTATTTGACCTCTGAATCTCGAAAACGCTTGAGATCGAGGATTTCTCCGGAAGGGTGTTTTCCTACTAGCTGATAAGGAACCCGAAAAAAATTTGACCTTGAACTTCGAGTGACACTTCGAGAGGTTCCCTTAGTGTGTTTTACTTGTATGCCCACAACATGCTACAAGTTTCATTTGTTTGAACTTCATTGGTAAATAGGCCTACGTGACTGATATGAGACATAAAGCCTAGCATAAAGCAATGATTGGTTAATCAACTGAGTTCGAATACCTCTATAGCAGAAAGCTGAACACTGTTAACAATGCGACGGTGCCAATATTACTGAAACTAAAATTTCATTTTCACACGCCTCACTTTTTTGTACTGTATACTTACCCTCTCTTGTCTGCCAAGTTCCAGCGGCAAGTATTCAATAATTACTGCTGATGCTAGGAGTGAAAACCGTGACGCATAAAAGGTCCCTTTTCAGCTCCTATCCCGTATGCTTGTACTAGTTTATTAACCACAGCGCCTGCTGGGCATTTTCATTATTATACCGGTAATGGGAAAAATCTACCCAAAACGCTTAGCCAAAACTGAAGGGCGAGTTGTTTCAAAATTAATATTCAGTGACTCACAAAAAATGGGGTAGTGGGAGGGGCGTGTTACATCCCCTTGTGGTTACATACCTATAATACCGCAGGGTTCCGGAAACATGATGTAACAGTATGTGGTAGAAGCTACAAGCTATTTTCGTTAAGTTTCTATAAAAAGATCAGTTTTTGTAGGAACTGCCCAAAGCTATTTGTTGTACTTTATATGAACCTAATCAAGTCATGCCTTTAATGATGGGTAATCCAGCATGTAAAATTTGGTCATGTTACACGCACAGGTGCACTCTAAGTATGTTAGTGAGTATTAAGGTTTTAGAATGTGTAGTGTGTGACAAACCTTAACCAAAATAAAGCAGCACCTTCACACATTTCTGTATAATTTCCCTCTCATTTCAGTTACTAACAGAATGGACAAACAGTTCCCGGCCATAATGTGCCATATAATGTGATATTCTGATTCTGTCCGTAAAGAACATTATAACTAATTTTATCCTAAATTAAACAGGAGTACGTAAAGTATTATTGACATTATTCTGCATTAAGATATGAATTGTAAAATCATATTAATTTGGGTTCATGTGCTATAATTACTCGAATTTAAAAAAAAGTCCATAATGTGTGACAATGTACACTATGATTACATAGCAAAAGCATAGTGCTTTATGGGTTATGTATGTGATAAACGTTTACAATTCGACGTTATGATGCTTGCATTAATTCGAGCAAATGGGCAATCAAGTGGAGCTCTCAGTGGAAGTTGTTGATCGCTTTATTTTGATTGATTATTGTTTTATGCGTTCGTGAGAACATGGGCCAAATTCACTTCCGCTGCAGAGTGTAATATGTGACACGCTTTTCACCTATAGCAACACTTTTGAAACATTTTAGTTCAATGGCTGCAATACGTAAATGTTCACACGAGCATTAAGGTAATATACGACTCCTGGCTGGGTGTTTTATTACAACACTGACTTTCGCATGTGGAGTTTATATTTTATGCAGGAGGCCTATATCCGTATCGGTGGGAACATTGGAGTGTTTTGATTTCAATATGGCTACCAGGGTGGGAGACATGCTCTGTCATTTGAGAGAGTTGGGCGTTCATCAACCAATCAAAATCAGGCTTCTGAGCTGGGTGGCATACTATGTGACATTTCCGCCGATATCAATCGGAGATCACCCTTAGGGCACCAATAAATAAAACGACATATGAATAACACGCGCTGATTGGGAAAAATACTCGAACCAAAGCTTCAGATCACATTGCAATATTCGAAAAAGTCACATGCCACCATACATTCCATTATTGTGTGCATTGACCGAGAGTTCAGAGCGAGATGAACCGGAGCAAAAAAAATTATTATTGCGCGCAAACTTCGAAAGCAATTAATGAGCGACTATACTCATAGTGTAGGCATGCTTAATGGCGGCTGCAATGTTGACGACTGCTCTAATATGCATTATTTTCCCGCTCGCGCCACACAACGTCGTACTATAATACAATCACGCTCATTCTAGTGTTCTGATGCATTACTGTTGCAGCTTCCTGTTAATGACAACTTCCCCACTCAAAATACAGGGTGTTCCAGATTCGTGGGTCACTTTTTGATACCTGATATAGCCCGATAGCATTTTTTTGTAGCTTGTTGTGCCCCTAATCATGTGCTCCACCTGCTACATTCGACCCCCAGTGGGTCGAATATAGCAGTCGTTATATAATGAGGCACATGGTTAGGGGCACAACAAGCTACAAAAAAAACTGATATCGAGCGATTATCAGTTATCAAAAAGCAAGGGGGTAACCACTTCGGTACTCCGGTGTATACACCTGCGAGTGGTACTCCCAAGCACTCCTCAGGTACCTCACTCTTTATTACTCCTTGGTAGGCCTACTCCTTGAATTTTGGTACTCCAGTGTACACTTTTCAGTCCCTTGATTTTGAAGGGATTACCCCCTTGGCAAAAAGTGACTTACGAATCTGGAACACCCTGTATATACCAAGAGCCAAGTGTTACCAAGTGTATGTCTGTATATAAATGCAATTATTTACATTGCATTAGTCTATAGTGCGGAGTAATGTGCCCAATTTGTGTTTCCACATAATTAAATCTTTAGTGCCACTCTATGCAACTTTCGATTGTTTAAAACTCTGTCAGTAAGACATACTGCAATGTTATTGGCTAACGGCTGGTAGCACAATTTCTGAATTTCCAAATATTTAACGGTTTATACAGTGAACTGATTAAAAGGATTAAAGCCTGGTTGGATGAACACGACGTATAAGATCCATAATCCAAACTGAATTTGGAGGGTTTTCCCTTAAATCGCGTTCATATAACTCTGAGCTTACAAGAACACCCTAATCTTACAACCGGAAGCACAAAACCGAAGTTTTCCAACGCTTATGAGCAAGAAAATGAGGGGAAACATTATGAAAGGAAGGTAGCAATTTTTCTCACATGGCGTGCAGAATGAAATGTTCACATGCAAAGTCGTGACTGTCCGAGTGATTTTAACGATCCGTTAATTGTGCCCTAAACGCAGATGGGATGCAGAGTGCGATAAATGGCCTTAGGGTCGGACCCAGCCGAGAAAGATGCGGCCTGTAATTACGGTCGTTTGGATCTACTGAATGCAACCCACGTTTGAATAGCAAACCAGTGCTGGCTCTGACTAAGCCAAACTTCGATTTCCTTTAGTTAGGAAAAAAAAAATGGAAGACACCTAAAAAAATGTGGACTTTGAACAAACACAGGGAGGCGATGCTGCTGGCTACACTTACCTTAACTTCATTGATCCTACTCGAGACTCCCCGGAAACATCTCTGCTCTGATCGCCTCGAGTTCTCACATCTCATCTGAGATGGAAGGGGCCGAGCCCTTCGAATAGCCCCGGATCAACCGCAACTGTCTGAAGAAAAAGAAAAAGGGAAGTGACTCGAGTTTGGACACATGCCATTATGAAGTCACCTGGAATGTTTGGACCAATACTAAAACTGTGATCTTCCAAAGTTGTAGGATCAGTTAAGAGGCATTTTAGTGGACGTCTATAGTTTTGATTTTCTAGATCCATTTAACCGAACAAAAAAAAAGATCTGACCTTTTTTTTTAAAAAAAAATCAATAGTTTCATTGTCAATAGAATCCGTTTTTAAAAAGGGGGTTAAAAGGCTTGCAATTGTCCTATGATGGTGACACATTTTAAAAGGGGAGGCCCTATGTCCTTTGACAATGGCAGAGATAAAACTGTGGAAGCCCTATTATCCTCCATAGAAAGCTTGATCTTTTCAAACACCCGGTAGATGGTGCATGGTCTTATCGACATCTATCGGTGGCCTAGGCTAATAGGCGAGTGTGTGGGATCCAATACGTACGCTTGTGTAGGATTATCGCAAAAAAAATGGTTTGGGCCAAGCGGGACCCCACCACATAGAGCTTCTGTCAGCAATCAAGCCGTTGATTGTGGCCTAGATTGGAAATTACGGTTGGTCAGTTTTTGGGTGCAATCAGTAGCCGGCGGCTAATAAAAGGGATTGAAAAAGTTGTCACTTTCATTACTATGTAGGATCCCGCCTGTGTGTTAGAGAGATGCTTTTGTTTTTCAAGCACGAAGCCGCTGCTGAATTTGTATGGTTGTGATTGGCCAGAATTAGACTCATCTGATGCCATTATTCTGGCATGCGACTACCGAATTGATCCTCAATCTAATAATTCTCTCCAAGTAATTTGCCAAGAACATCCAAATGCCAGAAAATTGAATTCGCTGTCCAAACCAACGTATGGCACCCAAAACAAATCGCACTCTCTGACAGTGCAGATGGGCCAACTAACGGGCAGATAGATAAGCAGGCAATTTACTATCTTTCATTAAGGAGAGGCACATTAAGATGATTTAAATAGATGGTGTCGCAAAATTAACTAACGAGACAACGACGTTACGCTGTGGTATATGAAATCAAATGTGTTGTAATATTAACATTTTCTGATTATTTTATTTCATTTGGTTATTCCTATATCTATAGTGCGTACCCTGGAGGTGTTCACCTTGTAACATCTAATATTATTTTAGGTTAATATATCTATAATATTTTCAAACCGCGGATAACTGATACCACAAGAGCTCACTGCATACTGGCTGAGCCAGTCGTTGCAAAACATCACATCACTATACCAACTGCATTCTCTGTCTTTATCTCGAGAGGGTTACCTCAAGCCCCAAAGTTTTCCCAGAAAATTTTCGTGTGCGAACTTGGGAGAGCAGCAGCTTGTCGTGCAAAAGTGAAATGGTCCTTGCGAATTGTTCTCTCAGTCGGATAGACGATGCTTAATTCCTTGCATTTTATTCATAGTCACCGGAGATGCAACTATAATTGCCTTCCACCCTTTTTTCCATTATTCATCGGGCCGTTAAGATGGCTTATTCGGGTTCCCCGTCATTAATGTTACAAGAAACTCCCAAGCAGAAAATGGGAAGTCGGAAAAGGACCTACATAAAAATTCAAATGAGGGAAAGGGCAAAAGCGCCTCGTAGGCCAAAGGAAACAGCTGAGTTGGGCCCGTTGAACATTGTTAATGGGTTACATCGACCCACAGGAACATGCCCTTTCCAGCCTGATGCCTCTTTCATTTTTTTTCTAGTCCGTGTTGGGGGTAGGGGGTGGGGGTATGGCGGCAGAATAAATCCCACCGAGTGAATCCGTTGGTGCTTGAAAGAGAATGCCCATCGTTCAGCTCCCAGCGTACGCCCATTGTGAATAGGACACAAGGCAACTTCACCACACTCCACCCCCTAAAAAAAAGAGGACGGGGGGGGGAGGGGGGGGGGTGTTCCAACAATTGCCGATTGGAATCGAATGCCAACCTCTTTCAACATTTGCAATCACGTACATCCTGGTGCGAAATATTGAACGGCAGAGAGCCAACACGGCGCTGGAATTCGGCTAATTTGACTCGGCCAGGAGATTTATGAAGAGTTCGTGGCTTCTTTTTTGGGGGTGCTCGTTTTGTTTGATATGTTACACCCCTGCAAGGAGTGTATTAAAAGGAAGGACTGTCGCAGTGTGTATTGATAGAATCGATTAATTGGTGGTACAAAGGGGTGTTGGAAATAGAACTGATGGAAAATGAAGCGTGCAGCCTCTGTTTCAGCCAAGGATTACGGTCAAATAAATTTAACTAATTTGCTACTAAGCCCGCCAGGGAATAGCTATGGATGGATAATTTTGATGTACTACATTATGATTGATTGCATTTCATCGTGTCACTGCGTAAAGGGTCGGGTTTTTTTGGTCATGCTTTTCACGCTTATAGTCATACAGTAATGTCATTATAAACTATAAAGTGGATATCAACATAGAATAAAAATCTGGAAAATAATTGCTCACGGTATCCAGGATGATGGAAATGAAAAATATTTTCACCTACACATAATTTGCGATCAGGTAAGCTAAATAGACCATATTCCGCTCTGATCCCAAGTCAAACATGATGATGTTATTGGACAATGATTTATTATCTGAATAACCTGAAATTGTTGTTTGTTCCCCTTCAATTACGCGATAATCATCGTAACTGGAAATTCAGCACACGTAAGCCACAAAACATATCGCTGCACAACATTAACCAGTTCATACAAGGCTCATCGAAATGCGCCAACATCAATATTGTTCAGTTCAGTGATTAATCATTTCATATTACAGGACCTATTACTTGAAATTAGTATAATTCATCTCTTATCCAGGCATGGAACTATTGTTACACTGTATGAAAACATTATTCCAACTTCGAAATAACCTAATCCCAGAAACTGCTGCAATATCGGGACAAAAAAGGGAAGATATAAACCTATATCCTTCAGCACATCTGATATTGAGCACCGAATATGGACTGCCAAGTACGTTGTGCAGAGCCCAGCCAATCAGATGACAAGTGATGACTGAACCATCTAATGTGAGATTTTGCTCATCATTGTGTATGCAAAGGCTGTCTTGCGTCTAACATGAGCGAGAAGTGCAAACAGCGAGGTTAGCCGATCATAAGCTATATTATGAATAGCTATGTTCGCACAGTCACGTCCGTTCCGTGTGGGCAGAATGAAAGTAAAGTTGGCCCTTATCAAAGAGGAACGAACGGAGAATACAGTGTGAACTTATCTCATCATACCTACATCATTTCTAGCCAATGAACTACAGGGCCTACTGTAGTTGTAGCAAAAGAAGGGGCTATACGTTTTGGTAGAGTCAATGACAGCACGGAATGTAGGCATCGAGCTTGTCCATTCTTACCTTGAGGGAAGAGCATGGTGGTTGGTTTAGCCCACCCCACTACAATTCCGTTTTTTTTTTCCAGATAGGTTTCCCCGTCACCTTAGAGCGGCATACAAGTAGTTTGGTGGGTTGCCGCTTCACTTTAGTTTCGGCGCTTATTCCGTTCCCTTAGTTACTATACCCTACAGTCGGCGCCAGCCCCCGGACACTTATACTACATTCTGATCTTATCGCCTGCCGGGGCGTTTTGCAGGGGGTGCTTACCTGAGAGCGCCATGAGACATTTCAGAGCACTGGGATGTGGCCATCCTACCGGACTACGCTGAACTTTATAGGTACAAAAGGGAAGGGCTACATTGGGGACCCAACATGGTCGCTGGCGGCCATGTTGGGCCCGCATGTAGCGCTTCCCTTTCGTACCTATAAAGTTCAGCGTAGTCCGGTAGGATGGCCACATCCCAGTGCTCTGAAATGTCTCATGGCGCTCTCAGGTAAGCACCCCCTCCAAAACGCCCCGGCAGGGGGTGGGTGGGAGTGACCAGATCTTTCTTTCTATGACCATGGTCGGCACACAGCGAATCTGGTAGCGGAACACGGCGGACGAAGACTCCAAAACCGCCAATTCAAATCTAGTAGGCATGGTCCGTTCGTTCCTTTGCACTGCTGTTCGTATCCACGTTCTCATGATCAGTTTTAATAATAGTAATAATTTTCGCCGCAGTGAGGTAGTGTCGCTACTACTGTTTTATAGGATCGGCAGGTAGCGAGAGGGAGGGGGGGGGGGGAACTAAAAATCCACGCGATAAGACCTGTGTATAGCACGTATAATTATATACAATCACGCTACTCGACCATGGTTTAACCAGATATTATCCTCAGATTGGAGAAGCGTAGTTCAAAAGCATTTTATTCAAAATGATCTCTAACATGTTGACTCACAGACACTCTTTAACATGTGCCGCATTTTCGAAACCCCCTTCTCTATTCTGACAGGCAATGTTTGTGAACCACCCTCCGAAAATGCCATTTGATCCGAATCTCCTGCAATAATAAGGACTTACATAGAGTTGAAGTGGAGAGTAACAATCGACTTGAAAGGAGAAGAATGATTGGCTGTGGCTGTAATAGAAGCCAACCACCTCCCTCCC
>KZ538948.1:12177-30563 GCA_000934665.2 Catajapyx aquilonaris
CCCCCCCCCCATCCTACCTAATTCAGGAGCAGAGCGCTCCATTTGATAACGCGATCTTCTTTTTTCTGGTCGAATGGAAGTCAGAAGTTGGGAGGGAAAATGGGAGAAGAGGAAACTGCGAGTCCTGATGGATATCCAAACTGCGCTTCTAATCTAATTCCGAGCGTTGGAGTCGTTGTTATTAGAGCAATTATGTGAAGTGGGGAGAGGGAATGGGAACCACACCCGAGTTATCATCGCCTCTCAAAGTTGTCTACTTGTCTGTTTTTACCGGTTGTCTTTGCCGTATGGCTGCTTGTCGTTTGGAACCAGGTGTTTTAAAAATATACTAGTGAATTAGCGGAACATTGGAAATAGTCAATAGTCGGCGGGAGGATAGTTAATTCTGCACGATTCTTCCTGTCGATTAGGGCCTACACCCAGGGCTACTTGTCAAGTTTTAATGATCTCTATTTTATTGACGTTAATTGATCGGTAAACCATAACAAGTGCAGTACCGGTTCATGTATGCATTGTCATACGTCGCATATGCTATGAATTTGTATCCTTTTCCGACATTAGGTTGGATTAATACAACCGGTTTTTAGTATCAGCCGTTTTTGTGACCCAAATAACTCGCAAATAACGCGGTTTTTAGCCGAAGCAGAATAGCATATATTTTTGCTACCTTCCATTTGCTTACGTGGAACTGTAGTGGAAAAATTCTAGCCTTTGCAGCACAGCATTGTTGCATCTCCTTTTATACGCCAGGTCATGTGCAGCTGAACTTTTAGTACGCTATACGAGGATTTTGCGACATTTTGCGGGATTCCATCAAATTCCTCTCGGGAATGCGGATGGCGCATTTCACCAATTAGCGACCTAGTCATTGCCACCAAAATTGGTGGCTGCTTTTCCTGCATTATTAAAACTACGACCGTGTTTCTAATTCTCTGTTTCGAGCCAAACTTTACAGCTTCGATAGGCCGTACGCAACAAAAAGTTATACCCGTTGCCGTTGTATTGTAAAAAGAGCAGCAGTTCCACCAATAGACGATAGCTGATAGAGTAGGACTGACTTTTGGTAACATGTCTAGCCTTCAGATGTACTGTAGACCCTATGAGGTGACCCGCTGTAAATGCGACGAATCAAAATAAGCCCAACAACATTATTGCAATGATTCATAAGTTGTGAAGGATAATTATGACATACTATACAGGTCCTCCCTTACCACCTTCCCCAAGGGGGTAACCACTCGACTGAAAAGTGTACACTGGAGTACCAAATTCAAGAAGTACCAATGAGTAAGGAGTACCTGGAAGTACCACTGGCAGGTGTACACCGAAGTACCGAAGTGGTTACCCCCTTGACCTTCTCCCTACTGCTAATTAGTCCCTTCCTGCCACCTCATGTTTTCCCCAACCTTTTCTCTTCATCCGGCCAAAACCCCGTGTCCTTCTTTCAATCCTACCTATCGCAACTGGACCCCCGGAGTGAGGGACACCATAAATTTCGCTCTCTTTTCTGACTATCCTTTCTCCTGTACAGACCTCTCTTCCTTCCTTCCTTTCCTACCTTCCTTCCCCTTTTTACTCTGTATTACCTGTACCATATATATTGTGAATTTAGTAGTTATTAGCCAACCCTTGCACATTATTCCCCCCTCATTCCCACCGTATTGGTTTAATACATAATAATACAAGTATATGATGTTCACTCTGCACAAATAGGCTATCTGTTTGTGAAAAGACTGTCAGTTGCATAAATAGGTGCAGAATTTTCAAGCAACGAATACAGTATAACCTACGTAAGCCACATGAACGTGACCACCCCTGATATTGGAACCAACAAGCCAGGGGCCCCGAAAATATCCAACTCTATAGCCACTCATAATGTTGACTTATACAGCTGCTTTAGCATCCACCAATTTTTTTCCATTCTGTCATAGTAATTACATCGCATTTGCCACGGGACTGTTCAGGTTGTGCATTCCATTGAACGAGCCAACTGAGTCCGCTCTGCTCAACTGGGCTCGTCTCACTGTGGGCCCGTTTTGTCAATATGGAGGTAGACATTCAAATTATGAATTTACCATATATTCTCGGAAAGTACAGATTTTTTCCCCACTGAACTTGTCGGCCTGTATTAAGCAAATCCCATTGACTGCATGTGACATAAAATGGTAACATCACTACTGTAGGAGCTTGTAGCTTGAACTGTACTAGATATAAAATAATCAACTCGCGCCTGTAATAATATTTTTAGCAAAAAAAAAAAGGGTAACGTTCTGACCAAAAGATTAATTGGAACATTCCAATTCGAATGGACTGAGAAAATTGCCCCCGCACGTCTTTCATCTGAGCCAAGATGGCCGACTGTGCCGTAATTTCCAGGGCGGATACTGCTATGAGCAGCTTTCCTTTTTTGGCTGGGATGACCAATAAGGAAGGAAAAGTTTGGGAATGGCGATGGGCAGAGGAAGCGGGCGCAAGGGTTTAAATCACAATCAGTAAGGCTCGGGAGCCACGATTAATGGCAGAGAGATGCTTTTGAGGCGGAGACGTGAGGAGGATTGGATGCCAGGCCCTGCTTCTCAACCTGGATCTAAACTAACACCACTATATACAATTTCACCCACTGCTGCTCCGGAGATGGGAGGATTTTCATCCCGGACAGTTTATTCACTTTTGGTGGGTTGCTGGGGCTGTTATTTAGCTCTCATGGCACGTTTATTTGTTTCAACTTGCGGATCATTTTTATGCTGTGTGCTGCAGGAATTACGCTGCTCTTTCCCTTTTTCCCTGTGTACATGAAAGCAAGTGCGGAAAACCACATGAGCATGTACTGTATGTGTACCTCAGAGGTCTTCCGCAATTTTATTTGGGCCAGCATAGGTTCCTAGTTGCTACGTGCAAAAAATATCATTAGGAAATGAATGTACAATGTAGCCTACAAAATTATTCAAATGTTGTGCTGAAAAATTAAACGAATTGTGAAAATTATTCAAAATTTTGATGTCCATAAATTATTATGATAGATAAATTCCTCAGAATTGTGATATATTCGATTTGTTCCGAAGCGCACAACATTATGCAGAATAATGCAGAAGTTGTAGCGGGCCTGCTGTTTATACTGTATAGTTAGAATGGTGTAGCTATACTGTACTTTTTCTGACTTCGAAAAGTACGTAGCTGCTCCTATAACCGCCTAAAACAAGTAGCTTCCAGATCCAAATTACCAACAATATTATTGACGTTTCGGTTTGAATATATTGCACAATTGCTTCTGAGGCGATAGCGCATTTAGGCCGGCCTACAATTTATTCAATCTCTATCTACGAAGCCACAGGATTTTAGTTCGCACTAACACTAAGCCAAAAAAGTATTTGCTTCTGCTGCTCCCCCTCCCGACTAATTGACATAGCCTACCTTATATTCTCTATCATATAATTTATAATTGGATTGCCTCTCTCGAATTTTCCAATGAAATCCAATTTACTGATACACTGTGCCTTATGGTTAAAACCAACTATTTTTAAACCATGGATAAAATTCTTCGAATAGAATTTTCAGATAAGCTTCCCCAAAGCTGTGGCATACATGACGAAAAATTCAGCGTCCACTAAACCTCGTTAGAAATTAGGCGCGGTAATGGTTCTTGCTTGGGTTCTTAGCTATATAGCTATAGTCTGACAGAGAGCGTACTTACTTGCAACTTGTTAGTACCGTCAGGGAAAGACGGTATGAAATGAAACAGTTGGGAGTGAGATGATGCCCGGATACGACCAAGACTTGTAGCCTGTGCAGAGGACGGCGTGCATGACTTATTGACTGGAGGAAACAGGTGTAAGAGGGAATATACTCGCCTGCTAGAGAAACGTCAACAGAGAAACAATTCAAGGGATGTACCGTCCTGTGTCTTCAAGCTGAACCGCCAAGTACACTGCACTGAATGTATAGGATATACGAAATTAATAATTAAAATAATTAAAATCACTGCTAAAACCTTAACGTAGACCAAATCTGAATGCTTTAAAGTTACATGAAGTGCTGTATCAACAGTGCAAAAAGAACTGTCCCAGTCATCCTGACGTGTGGGCTGGCCGCTCGACACACACCATGTAAGTTACATGGTGTGTGTCGAGCGGGCAGCACACACATCAGGATGACTGGGACAATTCTTTTGGAACTGATTATACATATAGGCTGCATGCGGTCACCTTTGCTGGCAGCAATGTTTCGAACCAAAAATACTGAGCGTCATCCTGAGAATTCACAAAGTCGGTTTTTGTGACATTTTTCAAGCCGGTGCCACTGTAGGTGGAAGATTAACGCAGTGCACACAGTATCATAATTGGTTTCATTTATTCCGGGTAGAACCACATCAAAGGTCTGGCAATTCCACTGTGTACAATGCTCTAAGTCTGCAAGCTTTGTGAAACCTCAATAAAAATACCTTTGTTAGTTCACAGAATTACGCCATATTTAGACAAGCCAAATTCCTACTTTGTGAATGAAAATGTGGCCTATTTATTGTTGCCACTACTATTTCCGACCGTAGCCTTACAGCTACAGTATTCAACATGACAACCACTGCTTTCTATGCGTGTTTATATTTACAATACTAGTCCAGGAATTCTTCAGCGGATATGTCAGTTGAAATGCCAAAACATGGGCAATTTGCTAAAATTATCATAAAAGCATTCCAAACCCATTTTATTGTTAAACTTAATAGCAAAAAGCAAATATCATTATATTCCTAATTCTATGACATTTCAAACCTTCAACCTCCAACGCAGCCAATAACTAATAATGGTTATTAGTTTTTGGAACAGCCTATGATTTTCTCTCAGAATATATTTGTAAACCCCACTCGCCTCAATGCAATACCACAACCCATATTGCAAAAGCCTTCAGGCAAACGTCTTTTTTTATACTCCGCCACTTTCATCTCGCCGTTCACATATTCCGTTATCGTCACATATTTACTGCAAATCTTTAATACGCTGCCATCCAATAAGAAGTATGATATCCCTTTGAAATAGGCCGCACAAATCAATTGGTGGCCCCCAGGGTACATCAAGCTAGGGAAAATCGAATCCTCCTCCATGCAGCTATGTCCTGGAATCATGCCAGGACTTACTGGGGAGGAAAAGGGGATGAGAGGAAAAGTGTGCAAAAAAAAATGTAGATATACAGACTTGAGGTGCTCTTTTGACGCTAGGATTGTGTGCCAGAATCATTCACTTTGCATATGGTTTCGCAACGTGTTGGATATACGGGCGTGTATGTGTTTTTTTGGGGCGAGGGGGAAAAAAAAGAGTTATTCGCGGTATATTACGTCAGGTAAAAAGATTACAGCGTTAATGAGCGACGGGGAGGAGGGCATATAAATTCGACCTAATAGCCACTGCCACAATAGGATTCGCTCTGGGCATAGGCGTTGCATTTCATGAGTCTATTATAGTTGCGGAAGCTGCAAAGGAGGGCGAAAAAAGGGTGGATCTGATATGCTTTGCCCGTTTATTCACCACTCGTTATGAGCAAGAAGCGTGTATGTCATTGTGAGTTGAATATGAAAATTTTTCATTTGTAAGACAACTGCACATTATTAGCGCTGGAAATTTTTATAATAATCTGCAAAAAGGTAGTGAATGTGTCTGTGAAGTGGATATGACTGTCAGGCCATATGCGAGTAAGGTATACCCTGAAGTGGTCCGATCATTACTGCAATTGGTTGCAGGCAGTTTTATTGAACTGTTAGATATATAACATTTATGGAACTGAAAAACAAGAACTGTTGTGTGCGTTTACACTATGGTGTGGAGAGATGCCATAGAAAACGTGGCCGAGACGTGTGCTTCCATGGAGACAGGCCGTAAAAGAGCTGCCTGGACCAATTTCAGAACGCGTCTCTCCCCATCGTGTAAAAGCAACTATAAAGTGCCGATCTCTGTGGTGGTAAAGAAGTGAGAGAGCGGTTTATACAAACTTCGATAAGTCACTTCCGGAAAATATGGAGCTTCATGTTGATGTGTAGAGCGTGGGGCATATTTGCCACGTATTGAAGAAGATTGTCAGGTAAAAAAGCGTATAGAAAATATCTGGACAGTGCAAAGTTCGCAAAAAAAAAGTTTGAGTTATGACATTTTTATAGGCCTACTCTATCAGCGGTGTTTTATGTGACTTATTGTAGGTAGCAGAAAAATCTTCAGTAGAATTCACTGGAAATTATTATTATTATTATTATTATTATTATTAATTATTATTATTATTATTATGCAACAGAGCTCTCATCGCAAGGTTTGAGAAACAAGCATGTGCATTGCCATTAAAACGAGCGTACCATTTCAAAGACGTCATTCAGGCCATCTTCCGAGGACGGGTATATCAAACAAACTAATCTTCCCACACAGGCCTGCATCTAAGCCCTTAAACGAGCCATCCGCAAGTGCCTGACATCGAATCCGATCACCCCTATTTACATCACAGACGTCTGAGGGACCGCCTGAAAGAGACAGATGCCAACCTACAAAAAAATGTCACAAACGATCCTTTCTACAAGTTCATGAACCCACGGCCCGAGTCTAGCCCGCAGATTCACAGACGACACTAGAAATGTTGGGGCAGCTGTGCAACATGGCCAGCACTCAGTAATGGGACCAGTTTCACGTGCTCGGTCTCTATCTGCTCTTTCTCTCCAACCCAACCCCCAGTATGAAAATTCCGCTCTGCCTCGATAATGTAGAGAGAGATAGGCCATGGATAGCGGCCAAAATCAAGGGAGTGCTCCTTAAGGCTATACTGTATGGCTGGAAAATGGCCCTTTTTTTCCTTCACATCGCAGTATATTCACTAATAATGGGCAAAGTACCTCGTCGGCTCGTACCTACTGGCGTGATAATCACCATTTTCACTATTATACTTTGCTATTCCTTTTCCATTATTCAGGGCAGAGATTACGTGGGTTGTTTTTTTTGGGGGGCGTTTGGGACACCTTTTTTGGAGCAATTTCTCTGACACAATAGGATACTGAAAGCTACTTCGACCGGGTGTACAAAAAGGTCCCAAGTTTAATGATACCTTTTTCTTGTGGTTAACATGATCAATAAATCCAGTGCTCATGCGGGCTTGTGGGTATAACCAGTATAACGTAGCTGCTAAACCGGAAAACCTGGTTTTAGAAACCGGTCGTTAAAGCTCTGGCCTAATCAGGAATCGGGAATGAATCCAGAGAATGGGGGAATCTGGGCCCGTAAAATGAGTTTTGTCGATTCATCTCCATGTGCATGTAGATGTAATGAATCCCGCTTGATTTGACTAAATGAATATGCAGAGCTGCATTCTAACGTTGGTTCGTCTTTAAATGTGCAGCAGTTAAAGTATTTCCACGAGAATATGCGATTCGAGTTTTATATACCAATATGTCCAATTCCGGAGTTAATAAAAAAGAAATACGAAAATATACAATATTACACTATAGCAAAGAGTACCGCCTCTTAAACTAAACATGATATTTATGGTAGCAACAAATGACAATAAACATTAATTAATCTAACAACTTTTGACAATAAACATTAATTATTCTAACAACTTTTGACATTAAACACTCACAATAATCAATACTTTAGTGTAGTGTATACACACTCACATGTCAAAGTCCTCCTAAGTCCTATACCACAGTCACTTCCTTGCTTGGTCGGAGAGACTGACTTTCCTAACTAGGTTATCATGTTAAGGAGTGTAATGCGGTACAGTACTCCTATTTCACTTATCCAAGCTTCCAAGGCATTCTAAGGATTTCACAGTTACGAAGTCTTTGTGACACACTAAAGTTTTACGCGTAGAATCCCATATCTACAAGTATATTAACACAATACATTTTAAGAGTAATTATCATCACTATTGTAATCTATAAATGACTAAGTGCATAGAGGGGAGACCGGGGTACGATGGCACAGTCAAATGTGAAGAGGTTATTAGGTTCACGGACCTGATGCTTATGTGGTAGGTGCAGATAGACATGCTCCACATTCCGTCCTATTTTCAAATGTCGGCGGCATGGTAGTACCAATTTTTTCGGATTTTGACCATTTGAGTAAATTTCCATTTCTCGTTAATTTTTCTCTTTTCTTCCAACTGAAGTGCTAGATCACCCAGCCCAATAATGCGTTTGCAAGGGAGAATATCTGCCTACAAAATGACAGCATAAATGGCCATTTAATATTTGTCACGCAAGAGTATGAGGACTCGAAAGGTAAAAAAATGCATACGGGGCACGATGGGACATTTTGCTTGGGGCACGGTGGCACATGTCCCTACCAACCTTAGCGGACCATGGCGACCATGGCGTCTATATGGCAGACCATGGCAGTCTCTACTGCCTCTCCCCTGTCACTTATTAGGCGGGGCCCGTGCACTTTCCCCAGTTGCCGGCTACTTATTGCTCCTTATTAGCTGGAGGACACGCTATGTTATCCTGCAGGCAAACTGTTATTAATATATTTGCAACATCTTTGTAATCTCTTGTAACTATATGGATATGAATCGATAATGTGTGTGGAAGTGATTTTCATATTATTTCATAAGCCTTACCCTAGCCTTATATTACTGTGCCAACGTGCCCCGGGGACGGGGAATGATTGGCACACCTGCGGAGACTTTTTAAATAATTTCAAGTGGATAGCATAATTATCTAAAATGCAACCATGCGAAAATATCACATATTCTCAAATGTCTAAAGCATTTTTGAGTATAAAACTACAGTGAATAAGTCTTAACTGGCCTCAGAAAAAAATGAAATTTAAAAAGTGTGCCATCTAGCCCCGGTCTCCCCTACTATATGCGTATTTGTGCCCATTTCCGAATTGTTCCCATGTTTGGTTTTATTACAGTACATTATTAGCTCATCACATCACATATAGGCTACTCTATGTATACACACATCTACTGATCATGAAACAAATGGAATTGCACACACGTTCAATATGCACACTTCCAGTTTGACGTGATAATAATTATACAGTCAGTATTATACAGTATACAAGTGCTTCAGTGTATTTTTAACAGTTTTCCACCAATTGATCCAGGTAGATCGAACCACTTTCAGGTAATGGCTCTCTCATTTTACAGATAATAATTTTTTTTCCACTTAGGTATTCAGAAATTCAGAAATCCGACCGGCGCTTATAAGTCTGGTTCCACCAACAGCCCTGGAGCTCTCTCTAGTACTCGAGAACTATTCCCACCATATGCCCAAGTACTTGCCAGAACTCGAACACTTGTTGGAGTTGGTGGAACCGACCCTTACTTTATCTGCTAAATCGAACCATGCAGTTATATGAGCTACCTATATTCATAAGCAAAGTTTCATCCGTTTTCAACGTTACATACAGGGCGGTGTGGATTACAGCATGGTACTAGGTACTGTACAGTACCATAAATGCTAATGGCCTTTTCTATCACCTAAATTGAGTGTTTCACCATTCCGGTTTCTTGAAATATTAATAAGTCTCAGAGTGTAGCAAAAAATTCATTTATGAAGGATAATAATGATAGCTTTGGGCACTTACACAACAATAGAAACTGTAGAAAGGGTCTCAATAATAGAGAATGGTTGTGCAAGAGCTTCATGTGATACAGTGTTTAATGTACTAAACACTGTTAAGCTGGTGACGTCCTGGATGTCCTTTATGGATGTGTGTCAAGGAAGATCCCCGCAGAAAGGATGATGAGGCTCATGATGAAAATTAGGGTGGATAGATCGGTTCCGCTGTCCACTCTTTTGACACTGACGGCCTGATGGGTCCTCCGGATGAGGGTGGACAGATTGGCGCCGTTGACAAACTCTGGGTGCTTACGCCAACCACTATATGAGAGTGTGGGCGGTGGGGGTTGTACTGCTCTGACATGAAGGACAGGGGACAGCTTTCGAAAGAGTGAAGAACGCATGATAAGCTCCACAATATACCTACCTACGTTGCGGCATATCCTTGAACAAAACTTGCTTTCCTACGTAACGTATACTGTATAGTATAATAATAATAATATCATTCGAGGTAGGTATGACATATGTAACTTATGTATGTTAAAAGTGCATATTATATAGGGTTGGATTTATCCGTAGGTTTCATTTATCCTCGAGGGGACTTGGAACCAATTACCGCGGATTACCGGGGGGCTGACTGTATATTCAAGGAAACAATCATTGCAACAGCGGATTTCTGCATGGATTCCCTCAGGTAATTGGATCATAGACCAAGTAGTAGTCACTTATTCAGGCACATGTTATAGTCTTTTTAAGGACTTGTAAAAATTATTCGACAAATATATTCTAATGCTATCATGAGACCCACTTCAGAATTCACATTCGATTAATTTGACCGTGATAAAGACATTATTGAGTATCCTATAAATGTTATACGAGGTAAATGTAAACGAATAAGATTAATGACTTTTAGTTATTCGTAAAAATAGTGCTTGCAAAAAATTTAGAGTTCCTTTATATACCGCCATTGATGAAAATCAACGAGATAGAATAGGGTAGAGGCCGTAAAGGTCGGACATCTTTGAAGCAAAATGGCGGTCATCGGGCGGCCATGCCACTTCACGGCAAGAACTTTGAAATTGTAGTATCGCTAACCCTGTTCTCCTCTCCTGCCTCCTGGCGGGACTAGGAAGAAAAGGCAGTCTGGTGATTGCACCAGACTTGACTTTTCTTCCTACCCCCGCCAGGAGGCAGGAGTGTAGATAGAGGAGAACAGTGTTAGAAATACGGCAATTTCAAATGAGCGCATGTTCTTGCCGTGAAGTGGCATGGACGCCAAAGATCACGTGACCTTTACGGCCTCTACCCTATTCTATCTCGTTGGTGAAAATGCAGGTTAAAAAGGTTTCACGTTTTTCTGTTACTGACCTCGGGAAAATGGGATTTCCAGGTGGGGTTCCCCCCCACCCAGGAAAATCCGTTTTTCAAGCCATTACCACACAAGGCCGAATAATGGCTAAAAGGTAGGGGGTTGTGGTGGTCTGCAAAGTAGGCCCCAGATATAATTCAAACTCCAATATATGCACACACAGCACCTTTACAATATTGTTCCACAAAATATACCAGTAGTACTACAGCCGACTACAGCCCTACACAAATCGTATAGAGGCCATAAATGGCAACATGCACTTGGAGAAATCAGGAATGTGCAGCTTGAATAGGTATCAGCGGTGGAACCCATCAAGTGTGGACGTAGATGAGTATTAATGATTGCTTTGGCATGTACTTATCGGAATTTGATTGAGCCCTGACATAATGAGGCCGTCTATCTGCTGTACTACAGCCCTAATCGGTCCTTGAATACCCCGTTTCCAAGTGTTTTCAGATACCTGATGCTATACCCATTTTCGAAGAAAACTCAATTTGACAACAAGTGGACTTGTTGGAGTTGAAGAAAAAAAAAAACACTTTCTTCAATTATATTTCTCCTTCAACTTGGCGCTTTTTGTGCGATGCAGTGAGCTCACTTTTCCAAGGCTGGTCCGGACTTGGAAAAGTGTGCTCACTGCACCATGATGATGGCATCTGCGGGAAAATCCGAACGAATAGAGAGACAGCGTTGATAGCCACGTTGAGCACTCATTACTATAGGAAGTTGTACGTACTTATAGGCCTGAAGTATACTCAGTGACGTATTTAGGTTTTTGCCGCCCCTAGGCATAGCCTTATCTGCCCCCCCCCCTCCCCCCGCCCCCAATGGCTGATTTTTAGGTCCGAGATAGGGGAAATTCCAAAATTTGCGGATTTCAAGGCCAAATATCTCGAAAATTGTCATTTCAAATAATTTGAAATTTTGGTCATGGATTAGCAAAATCCAGTGAATTTCATCTTGGGCTTTATACACTTTTATGCCGCTCCAAGGTGAATCGACCGATGCCCAGACCAGTAAGGGCGAAAGTCGAGTGTAGATCCTGCACAGATCCCACTGTCGTAGGCGGGAAAGATGCACGCGACTTTCGCACTTACTGGTCTCGGGCATCGGGCGATTCATCTCGGGGCGGCACATGAACGGGGACGTCATAATTATAATTACATATTTTCGCACGCGTCAAAATGTTATCCTCGATAAAATTTTCCGCCTCCGTGACATTTTTGCCGCCCGCTAAAATATGACGCCCTAGGCACGTGCCTACTCGACCTATTGGGTTATACTGTATTGAATGCTAGATTTTGAACCAGACAAGCCTAAGTTCCCAAACATTTGGGTTCGTCAGAAGGAGTGTGTAAGTTCCATGGTGTAACTCTTCTAACCCCAAAAAATGGAATAACGGAAACTGCTTAGCCAATGTCGCCCCTTTTTAAAACCACGTAATATCATGATATCCCCGAAATAGCCCATAACTTTCGGATTTTTCCTTCTAAATTCTTGATATTAATAATGTTGGAGGAAGCGAACCAGCAGATCCATATAGAAGCGGAATGGAATCACCCCCTATGGAGTCTAAATTAAAAAATTCATAACCTTAGCAAAGATCCCAGGCTTGAATGAAGACGGTCTGAAGTGATGAAAGGAATCTCGCTGAACTCTTGAGAAATCTAAGGAAAAGGAACTTACTCCTTATGGCCAAGCTACCTGGACCGGCAATAGAAACCCCCAATATTAGAACCCCCTCAAAAATATGATATGGTAGAAAAAATTTTATCCTCAGATCGTGAGCCAATGCAGGCTTGAAGGAGAGAGCACAAGTATAGTATAGTAAGTTTATATCACTTAGGGGGTTGTAAAGTGTTGCTATGAGTGTTTATAGCAAAAGTTGTGTCTTGTTAGGCGCAAGTTGGGATACAGCACTTAGTTGTACGGCAGCGAGCTTGCAGGCTATCGGCTTTAATTCCGGAGCAAGTTTGGTAGGAGAAGCTTCTATTCCGCACTTTCCGGGCTGCTATTTGGACTTTACGGTGGCGCAGAAAGGTTTGAAAAGCATCTTGGCAGCCTCTCGCTTTGGACCACAGGGAGGCACGAATTTGGAAATGTGCCGCGCCGTCTCACCTTCTGCATAATCTCTATTCCACGGGTCACCTTCGAGCCAGACATAATGGACCGCATGTATTCACTTACAAAAAGCTCGGGAAGGAAACTGGCAAAAGCCCTTGTGTTTTCGCGCAATTACATTACAATGGCTGTTTCAGAGAGGGGGGGGGGGGGNGGGGGGGAAACCTACTTTGCAAATGCATTAAAATAACCAAAACATATATCGGTATATGATTTTCAGTCATGTCGAATGTGGTTAAATGGTACACCGCTGCTAATACCATCGATATTGTTGCATTCGCACGAGCACTCTCATTTTCAGTATTCACATAAGCCTCGATTTTATGAAATACTCGAATAACAGTTGCTGATATTGTAATGTATAGGAATGGATAGGAACAATCGCTTGAAAACAATTAATCCTGCTATCTGATTTTAAGTAGGATCGAAAACATTGAAAATTGGCACTCTATAAGTTATTTTGATCCTGTAATATGTGTAGTACATCGGTACACATATTTAGCTGCGGAACCTGCAACTTAATATCCTCTTAACGTCAGATGTACTGACCACATTATCCACACTACACGTCCTGAGGTCATCTACATCCAGGATGTGCGATTAGTTGGTGGACGTTGCGTCCATCAACTTGTCTGAAAGGCAGCGGAAGAACCGGATGTCATCAGCAGAGCCCCTTCAAATAGCTTGTGGTTTATCAGGAATTCGCACTCCTGGATGTCGGATACAGATGCCATGTTAAGTTTTATCAAGTAACACACTTCACTCCAACTTCACTCAATACATGTAGATATTACTAACTGGTGAGTGTTTGAAAACTTTTTCCAGTTGTTTTAGGAATCTTCGAATTACCTTTGATAAGACTTGACTTTTCAAAGCAATGTTATAAAAGGTAACATAAGCAAAGAAGTGTACAGTACGTGCCAGGATTGCGGGCTACTATGACAGTGAGTAGAGAATTCTAAGCAAGCTCTCTCTCTCTTCTGAGCGATAATCCACTAATATTCAAGTATAGTGTCAAAAAGGATGTTCTTATTTGTGCATTATACAGAATACAGCCTACGTATAACCAAGAGCTAATGGTATAACCCATTCACACCTAGCAGTTAATGAGACCTTCCACACAATTGGCACAAAGCAACCCGACTGCACGCTGTTACTCATGTGTATAAGGCATGACAAATAAATACAAAGGCTTATTCATTCTCATTTTGCGTACACAGACTAAAGACTGTCCGGGTAGTCTGCTCGACTATCCCGGGACAGGTATACTGTACACCGGATTACCCTAAGTGAATAATCTTTGCTAGAATTCGTAAAAAAATAAACCTGAAGATCTGAAATCCCGAATGATTACAGTTCTTGTAATAGAACAGAAAATTTTGAGAGATGAGGGCTTGAAGACTGAAGACTGCATTATCCATTATGGGATTATGTTTCATCAAACTCTTCTTTAGAGGACTGTTATTTATCTGTCAGAAAGAAGATATTGTCATCAGAAAGTTTGCGTCTAGGACTATATGTTAAACAATGGCTGACTCAAAGTCTCATTCAACCCAAATGTAACAGATCATTCTGCATATCAATGTTCCAGTTTATATATTGAAGACCTCGGGGGAAGAACGATCAAGGTCCGCCTCAAGTGAAACCGAGATATTCCAATTTTAAATTTCAAAGTCCCATAAGATTCCATTGTAAATCCCACTTTCGGGACCTTCCATTGGGATCTATGATCATTACTCCACAACCACGACCAAACCATCATATTCTACGGTAATAAAACTATCTTCTGAGATATGTAACTCTTTTTTTTGTTTTTTTTATTTTTACAAAAAGTGAACCTTGATCGTTCTTCCACCGAGGCCTTCATTTATTCTGTTGTTATGATAATAATAATAATTTGATACCCCATTATCAGCCTACGGGCTTTCCTAGGGGGGGATTTCTCCCAATTTTTTGTCTGGAACTCTTTCCATTTTTTACTATTTTCTCATCACTGGAATGAAGCAGGGAAAGGGAAGGAAGGAGGCGGCTGTGGCCTATATTACGGTAACGACCCCGGAATTATCATGCAAGGACCATGGGAAACCACAGAAAACCATGATCAGGGTCGTCGGCCTCCGGGATTCGAACCCAGGACCTCCCGATTAGCAGTCGGACACCATACCACTACACCACTACTGCTTCGGTTTATTCTGTTGTTATGTATAGGCTACTTTTGATTAAGGGCCGGTTGTATTAACGCGAGTTAAAGGAGAAAATCCGAGGTTTCAAAACCGGAGGTTTTCGAAAACTCCGACATGCGATGTATCAACACATCTCAAGTGAACTTAACCTGTGGTTTGAAAACTCGCGCGATTACCTCAGGGGCTATTCCAAATTTATCCATCGCTCACCGCTGCAGTAGCCCATTGGCTGGAAATGTCACGCGACGTTACGTCACACAACCCAATGTCACATTAGCCAACTATAACAGCGACCCCCACAGTGCAGCTGCATCCAGAAAACCACAGGTTTTCCTCCTTAACCTGCCAAAATCGGGAGGTTAGTGTTCACCAGAGATTTAACTGCAGGTTTGCGCAAACTCGCGTTGATACAATGAGGTTTTCGTTAATCACGGATTTACTGCCTCGTAACCGCAGGTTTAGAGAAAGTTTGCGTTGATACAACAGGCCCTAAGAACCAGACAATCGATCCGAAGGATACATTTTTCCTCCCGATCTAAAGGCGGATTCCCTTAAATTCAGGCTGAGATTTATAAAATGGGGATATAAATAACACAGAGAACTGTAGAAAACCTACTTTAAAAGTAGACCTACAGTATATTACACTAATCGTTCTAAGTGCAAGTCGCAGTTTACGATAGTTATATCCAATATCATCTAAGTTCCCGTGGTATTTTTCTTCCTAACCCTGTAATGCCCCTTGGGTCATATCTGGCACACCATTTAGTGCAATTTGGCACTTACAGGAAATATAAAAATTGCAAAAATTGCACTAAATGGTGTGCCAGATATGACCCAAGAGGCATTACAGGGTTAAGGAGTAGGATGACACGTAATGAGATGCAATATCATATTATACAAAGAATGATGAGAACTGTGGATGGCATAGGTAAGTGATTAATCTCATGTTTAAATATTAAAACCACAAGTATAAGTTTTTCTAATAAAGGACCTGTTCAAAGTTATCCTGGCAAAGAAAGGCCACCCACATGGCTCAATGATTCGTGTCAATTAGATTGGAGCAGATCACTGAAACTTGGCAACGCAGGGGAGTTGGATCAAAATGTTGCTGTCCAGCCACTCTAATATATGTCATTCAATGGAAGAATGCTTCTAAAGGGTGACCTCGGGTGACCTTCATCAGTTTGGAGAAAGAGTTCGGCCTTGCTTTGCCAACGAACCCCATCTTGAGTCCGGCGAGTCCGCCCCTCTTTCACCTCTCTCTCTTTTAGGGGGGAGTGAGAGAGAGAGGAGAGGGAGAGAGGGAGAGATACGCGATTGGGCAAACGCGTGATATCTCGATGGGGCTTGCATTTCGCATATCGGTTCCCTGAGGCGGCATTTGTCTCACACGAATATTCTTACAACATTTTTACGGGGTAAAAACCACACGAGTTTTCCTGCCTCTAAATCCACTAATAAAACAGTTCGCCACGTGACAACATGTTTTGAATCCTACCAAGGCCGCTAGGTAGCAACCCCTACCACATCAAAGATACAGTCAGTGGCGAACACAGAGGCCTTTAGCGTAAAACTAGGTGCATAGATTATACACTACAAGATGCGCAAGATGGTTGCCGTTTAGGTAGCGGGGCTACTTGAACAGGTCCTTTCTTACCGAAGATGTTTACTGTCCTCAATTACTACAATATATTTAACGCAATTTTACACAGCATAATGCGAAAGCTATATATGATCATAATTATGTGAAACGTGATATGCGACGATTTTGATGTCATAACTCTCATTTGTTTCAAAAGGATGTGCATGTGTCTCCAGTCAGGCATAAAAATTAATCTCACCCATATTTTAAAGCAAATGAAATTGTTGTAATTTAAACGAAAAATGTACCGTATTTCCCCGGCTTTGGGAATAGAATAATTTATTCCACACCCAAGCATTTCACACCCTACAATTTGCTAAGTTAAAATAAAGAAAACAGAACGCAACGAAGTTCAGTAGGGATAATCCAATCTTCAACACGGGAATCCATTCATATGGCCACTGTAGCTTTAAACTTCGAGAAAACAATGGAAGGAACTGGAGCAAATAAGTGCCGGAAGGAAAGACCAAACGGCAAAGGACCGGAAAAGCTTCATTTCTAGTATCCGTTCTTCCTCCCCGCCCCACCCTCTCCACCCTCCCCCAGCTCCCTCTCTTTGTCTCATAAAAATGTTCGTTTGTTATTCCCACCTTTTTTGTTTCACCATATTAGGCCCTGTTCCGCTCCAAGTCTGCTGAGTACCACTTTAGGCAGCTACGCTACATATACTTTGCCCGCTAGATTCAGTTACACTACAATAATATTTGTTCACGGAATTTGCTGATAAGGACTAAAAGGTTAACATAAGGCTCGCGTAGGAGTTAGCAGACCCCTTTCAATAAAGTACACATTCTGTACTGTACATGTCTCTTACAACTTTTCCAAGACTACCAAAGGAAGAATTGATTACATTAGTTCTGAAGGACAACACTTGAGTAGGCCTATAGTGAGGAGTGTCCAGAGGGTTTGGAAATAAAACGGTTTTATTTTGTTGGTTCTGAGTGAAAAGTTCTGCCTCAATAATATTTACCCTATATATGAAACATGGCAGCTGTCGCAATCTTTTAATTTAAAGCTCGAATTAATCATATTAACAATCATGTAGGTGCTGGTCACTATCACAACCATTGACACTTCCTTACCGAGTAAAACTACAATAGAAGTTAAATTACTGACTGAAGCTGTACCTAAAGGATACGCCACATCGTAAGCTCTCAATCCGCAATCAGGATTTTTAGAAAAGACTGAACAAATGCGTATTTGAAGAGTCCTTTTTTGAATCCCCCATCTCGCTCCAATTTCGCTTCCCTTCTTGTGAGTCCTCCCTTGCCTTTTGACTCGCCTGTCTCGGCATTTTCTCCCCGGATTCCATTCCACACTCGGCACACACAAGATTCCTGTCGACACGAACTCCTCCGAAACAACCTACTGTATTGTACTGTGGGCCCGTGCCACGTCAGACCATTCCCTCGACGCCCAAAATCCAAAATGAAAATCGATTTTTTTTCCTTCCCTCTCTCTCTCTCTCTCACTCTGTCTCTTTCTCCTACCGAATTTTTCATTATGCATAAGATTCCATTTTGAAAATTCTTCCTGTTAACACAC
>KZ538949.1:2208-39045 GCA_000934665.2 Catajapyx aquilonaris
GGGAAGAAAAGTGGATTATTAAACATGGTATTTTGCCCATTGCAAGTAAACTATAGCCACTTTCCAGAGATATTAAGTCTTCTTTCTCTCCCCCCCCCCCCACCTTTTTCCCATTCTGCCCAACTCCCCTTCTCAAATCATGTTCAGGGACAATGAGACTTTTACTACTGTTCAAGAAATTGTGCAAAGTTTTTAATTTTTTGCACGAGGAAAGAAACAATACATGCAAGTACCGGCATCAGTTAATCTGAAAGCAGGTGTGCATGTCCAACATAATTATGGCTTTTAGGAAGTGTGACCATTATAATTATTAGTTTGTGATTGATATATTGTTTCATAATGGTGTGATTTCAAAGTTTTACCCTAGTATTTCTTAGCGTTTTTTCTGTTGTGTTGGCTGTTCCGCACAATTCCGTTGAATTAACAAATCGATGCAAATAATGTGACATGCAAGTGTATTGTTGTGGTTGACAGCAACACCGTTTGCACTAGCCTGCAACTGACTCGCATTACTCTTCTTTTGTGCCATATTTGTAAATGTGCCCACAAATTTCTGTTAATGAATAACTCTTTCGGAGGATGCAATGAACTAAGAGAGTTCTTTTAACTCCAGCGAAAGAGTTATTATTTAACTATATTTTTTAGAGAGTAAAAAATAACCACCATGGGCAAAATTTATACGATAACTCAAACGACCAGGATACTTGGAACACACTACATTTCAAGTTAAATCACTATACTCCCCACCCTCAACATTATATTCCGAATCCCCCAGTCAATCTTGAGTCGAGTATAATTTTGAATTTGCTTGAGCCATTTTACATGGCACTTTAGTGCCTGTTGCTGTAGTGAATCCGCAATTCATTACAATTCTTGCCAGGAATTATAGCACTGCCCAATTTTTGATCAGAAGTGACAAGAGTGGGGAAGAAATATGTGAAGTGTTTTGTCCAGATTTGTTCAACTTGTGCATATACGCGTACATTGTGGCATAATAGTGTGCATCAATATGGTTATTGATTTGTAATGTTTAAGTAATAAGAGAAAACATAGGGTATTGTGAGAAGCTAGTTCCCATAATCCATTGCATTGGTACACTAAGGAGGACACGCTATAATCAGGATTGTATCAAACTGTACCATTTCATGGTGATCAGGCTTAACATAAATTAACTGAAAGTCTCGTATATGTAATTACATTAATCGTGATTGTTATTTTAAATTTGTTTCCCGTGGAAACTCGTGACATTAAAAATAATTTTATTTGGTATTTTGCTTTCTTTTCTTCTCTGAGCCTGGAATTGTGACATTCGTAGTATGAAATAATGTAACAATGGTACTGTATACTGTCAATAAGTTTTTGCCAAACGTATCCTAGGGTGATACAACTATCATCACTCTTGTGCCCCCGCCCCATCGACTTAAGTTTGGGTGAGTGCTCCCTTCCTCAGAAGTGCCATAGAAATGTTATTCAGTAAAATATAGGAATAGGAGTCCTGCAAGGGCAAGCTCAATAAAGGTCTCATATTAGGTGACTTTCCTTGTCTATCTATGGGCATAATTTATAATATCGTCCAGTCATGACACTTTCGACTGTGCCAAGTTTGGGAAAAATACGGAAGAGATAATTTTTAAAAATTCCTCTGACAATATATTATCGACTTCACAAAAAGAGATTTACCTACAGTACATTGGCAAACTTAAATGTGTAACTTTTATCAAATTACTCGAGGAAAGAACATCACAAATAGAAAATGTTTAAAACAGTTTAAATTTAAAACTGTAAGGAATGTGAAGTACTAATTACGCCCACTTTCCACCAACTCACCTTTAAGTAACAATAAACTTATACAGTAATTATTATTTACTGTACATCTACAGGATATACACATGCAGGCCTAGATAATTTTTTTAGATGTCCTAATTGGCTCTAGACCTGAAGTTTGCTGCATTTTTTTTTCCTCTGTAGGCTTACAACTTCCTCCTTGATTTGCCACTCCATACCTTTCTCCACACAAGCATAAGTTGAAGCAGTCCTAATCTTCTCTCCTGTATGGAATCAGCAGCCTTTCACCATGTATGGCACTTTATCCTGCCGAACAGGGCAACCTGCGCAACGGATTAGAATGTCTGGTTTCAGAAGTCCAGGATGCAAAGTGCTCCACAGCAGTCGGATCCTTATTGAATTATTTTGATACTGTACTGGTAGTAGTTGAATCAAGGTTAAAATTTTGCAGTTACCAGTCCAGCTCCGATACATTCTATACATGTATGTATTTAAGATAATCTCTCTTACTAGTGGATTATCCAGCTGACAGAATAATAAAATGTGCCTGAAATGTTCAGGTGAGAAATGTCGATGCACCAATCTGTAACAAGGTACTGTACCTTTGTACCATACTCGTATTCGACGATGGACGTTTGGGTGACCCTTAGACAAACGCGTCTATCCACACTGCACCTTATTAATAGCGAGAGCGCCAGGGGCCTAGTTCGTAAATGCTATAACTTATTCAAGTGATTAATGTTTTGTTTCTCATTGAGAAGCACGACGCATTTACGTTTCATGAATATCCTTTCGAGACAAGTGCAGTATACCGGTACATACATATACGAGTAAAGCTTGAAGGCGAAGAATCCCATTTGATAATGAATTTCTGGCACGGTATATACTTGTAGAGACAGTCCCCGTCTTACAGTACGTACCTCCGCCACGTATTACAGTATAGATTCAGACTTAGGTATGCCTATTTTTTAAAATTCTATATGCGGAAACAAATTCCACGAAACTCCAAATGCCGGCTATTGCGGAAACACGCGTTTTTCTGCTCGTGGCAACACTAACCAGCCCGCTCCACGTACGAGATTCTCGCATACGAGGAGCCGCGAGGAGCCAACTGCCCATGCCCAGATACGAGGAAAGGAGGAAAAAGTTGAAAATTTTCAACTTTTTCCCCTTTCCTAGTATCTAGGCATGCGCAGTTGGCTCCTCGCGGCTCCTCGTATGTGAGAATCTCGTACGTGGATACCAGCCTTTATTTCCTTACTCACAAGTTTGTCAGTTTACACGTGACAGAATAGACAGACATTTGCGACCCCGCTTCTGGCCCTCGCGGGGAACACATTCCCGTTCGCAATTGCCTCAACTGAGTACTACGACAGTGACTCCAATAGAGATATACTCAAGGATGTATACTGTACACGTACAGTACGAGTACAGTGCAGTATAATGTGTAATAAAAAAACAGGTTTCGAGTTACGCAAAATCGACTTGCGTGTAATGTTAAGGAACGATCCACGTAAGTGGGGGACTGCCTCTACAGGGTGTATCTGAACTCAGTGCCCCGACGTATATGACAGCCTTCCTAGCCACCAGAGGATCAACTTATGTAGAGGAGTCTTTATGTCTGGGCAGCCTCATTACTGAGATACTCTCTTTAGCGATTTTTACCTAATCGCTCCTTCTGACTTTTAAATAGAATTTTCTGGTGTAACTAGCCAAAGAGGCCTTACCACCTGTGGGCAACAAACCAACAAAGTCCCACCCCCAGACCTTCCAGAGCCTTCTGACTGGGGGAGGGTTCGATGGGTGGCCTAACCGACAGGATATTTTGTACTACATGTTTGCGGCCAATTATCTCCGTAATGCGGCGGCCAAACATAATGACTCCTGTACTTAAATCGATCCTCTGGTGGCTAGGAAGGCAGTCATATACGTCGGGGCACTGAGTTCAGATACACCCTGTATATTTTAAATAGTGTCACTTATTGCTGATATACAACCCATTGCAAATCGCACGGAACTGAAGCCAGGCTGCTGTCAAGGGGGTAATCACTTCGGTACTCCGGTGTACACCTGGGAGTGGTACTCCCTGGTACTCCTCAGGCACCTCACTCTTTATTACTCCGTGGTAAGGGGAGACTGAGTGGCGCCGCGGTAACGTGCGCGCCCACGGATGTTAAGGTCCCGGGTTCGATCCCAGCCCGGGGACACCCCCTTCATCTCGTGCAGAGTTTAGGGCCATCTCTGACTTCGTCTAGGGTGGTATTTCCTATAGACTAAACCACCCAGGGGAGCTCACAAAATGACCACATATGTCATTGCACTGCACTTGCACATCCCCTCCTGTCATCCTCCCTATCGCTCGCGGTACCCGGGCGTTACGGCAAAAGGACCAACTGTATCAAGCTTGTACAAATTTAAGCATAAATAAAGGTACTGTGCCGATGCCCTAGGGCGGTGCACTAAGCCCCAATTATTTATTACTCCGTGGTACTCCTTGAATTTGGTACTCCAGTGTACACTTTTCAGTCGAGTGATTACCCCCTTGGCTGCTGTCCTGTACTTGGCGAATACTGCTATTTTATCACTGAAATAAAATATTAGGGTTAATAATCGTTCTGTTAAATATGTGCGACTTGGACGAATGAAAAGCACCTAATTGTCAAGTTCTTGTTTCACATAACTTCACGAAATTACTGTAGTAAACAACAAACAACAACAACACCATCGTGACATTTTCCTGTAAGGGGTAATCAGCGATGAAGGAGACGCAAGTTAACTCCACATAATTATGAACTAAAACAACACCCCAATTACATATATATCAGCAAAACAATTAAACAATTACACATTTTCATAAACGACTTGTAAAATTAAAAAGAATATAATCTAATTAGTGTAGTAGTCCAACTAATAACTGATTGAGTGACAAAACTGATAACAGTGATAAGTAAATGGACCACTCACTTCCAAGTTGTCTGTTTCATAAAATTGGACAATTTACATGACTGAATTATTGTTGTTTTCAAGTGGTGCATTACAAAAACCCATCGATATGCGACAATACAATATTAATGTTATTTGACTCTCTGGGTAACAATCGCGCAAGGAAAAAATGTACTGCTAGCAACAGGAATTATTGTCACATACCAGTAATATAATTTTTGCAACAAAATTTCGATGGTCCAGCCACCACATTGCGTGCAAATTAATATTTTCTTTTGAATTCATTAGGAACTTGAGGATGTCCCCAGCAAAACTGGGGAGAAATGAAATAATAACAGTAACTTTTCTTCCAACATACAGTATCTTATTTAAATATTAAAACAGGTGTTCATTGAAAAATGAGGTCAAACGTCACAAGTCCCACCACAAGAAAAACATATTTCGCAATATGATTAGAACACTACCTTTATCCATCGTAATATTGTACAATCATTCGATTTTGCTGATGCTTCCCAACAGTGCCTATTATAGGCACATGTCATAAATTAAAGTTATGAAGCAAAAATATACGTACTACAAAATAATGGTTAGTGGGCCAAATTTTTAATACATACGCGGATCAACACGCGGATGGTTATATAGAATTGAAATTGCTTTCGGCCGATCATTACGCAGCAAGAAATCCGTCATTCTCGTTATCTTTTGTGTATCTAATATAATTATTACGAGATACCCTGCCAACGCTCCTGAATTAATTTATACGATTCCAGACTGAGAAGTGACCTGAAACAGCACTGAGGGAAATTGACAAAAAAATTATGAAATAGAAAGTTGCATGATTTCCCAAATGCAATATAAAAAAATCAGAACCCTCAACTTGATCCTTGAGAGTTGTTTTTTGAGGGTCAACTTTGTCAAGGTTTCTTGGCGGTCACTATCACAGCACCCGCATTTATCCGCTATAATCTAGTCCACAATAATAGGTTGCAAAATCTCAATGTCAGCCTGAATTTCAAGGTGACGTTCCTGCATCTTAATGAATACCAAAAAATTATATTACCCAAACTGCAAGAACTCACACTGGATTATCAACTCCCGTACGTTACAACATCTTATTAATTAATATCAAAATACAACATAGGCCTAATAATTGAAGGGCTCCATGGAAGAAGGGGGTAACTAGATGGGAATTCCCATCTAGTTACCCCCTTCTTCCATGGAGCCCTTCAATTGACATTAACTCTTTAGGGGACTGCCGCCGATCAGAAAAAATGAATATTCCATCGTTATATAATGCCTCATTTCATCGCTTACTGTATTATTACTACGCAGCTATTTTAAATTACACAGCAAATTGCCAATTTGTAATTAATGGGATGCAACCAAAATAAGAACTGTCATTAGCTACAAAAATGGCATATTGAAAATGTTATCTTTCATAATATCAAAATTAGTCATTGAAAGTAATTTCATCGCCGCTTTTGCTTTTATTATGAAAGCTCTAAAGCGGCGATAGTCCGAATGGCAGTTGTAAGCTATGAGATGAGAGCAAGTTTCCAAAAATGTATACTGTACTGTAAATAACTTAAATCTACAAGTACTATCAAGCTTTTGTTCTGAGTTTTGAATCCCATCATGATTTTTATTATATTATAGTACAGTACAATATATTACATTACACGGTACCGGTATATATTATTTGATATGTATTATTAAATCTTCATCTGTCAAGTACAAATTTTTACAAATGCAAAGTTGCCATTTTGAAATATAAATGTTGTAAGTCACCTCGACTGTGGCCTCAATATTAACAGATATGTACGATCTTCTACTTCGCATGATGGAGGTTATTCTAACTGCTTGCCTTCGTCACACTAAGGTATATACATACAGTAATAATTATGGAGTATCATAAAATATAATAGTCACCTTTAATCATAATGGTGTAGTGAAATGCACAATATTTTCATTTAGCCCAAAAAACGAAAGTTTGGATATCTTTATAAAGCCGACTCCATACCATTTTCCTAAGAGGACAATGTACACTTCAAAGTAATTTAACTGTAGAAGTTTCGTATAAAATGTTCTGCAATTAATTTCGCCTTATTACCTTCAAAAACATCTGACCTCAAACCAAGAGAAAAAGATACGGTATACATTTTCTCCAAAATACTTGCATAATATTACTTTCTGAATTTTAAAAAAAAAACTTTTGAAAACTAATATAAAAACCACATGACTATAGTTGGGTGTGTCACATTTGTTCGCAAAAAAATGACAATGAGCCTAACCAAAATTATTCAAATTGCCTGAATTATAATGGAAGTAATCTCCTACAAAAATTCCAACCATCTTTTATCAGATTACATTGTCATGTGATTATCATCATTCCGCCTTTAAGGTCTTCGAGGTTTTGTTATACACCAGCCTAATTATGACCACAGGCTTACGCGTCTCTTTCACTCAACTTCTTTAAGAAGTGAATTTTCCCATTTACAACTAACTTATATATATATATATATATATATATATATATATATATATATATATATATATATATATATATATATATATATATATTTTTGCATTACCCCATTGGGAGTTACATTTCCTTTAGGGGGGTGGAATACCACCATTTGGGTGGAACCGGTATACTAAGATAGTATTTAGTGTGTTCCAAGGGTAGGTAGGAGGGGATGTGCAAAGTGCGTGTGCAATGTCGTTGATGTGCCGTTTTGTGAACTCCCCCGGGTGGCATATGTGGAAGGATCGCCACCCGAAACGAAGCCAGAGACGGTCTCACTCTGCGCGAGATGAAGGGGGGAACCCCGGGTTGGGATCGAACCCGGGACCTTAACATCCGCGGGCGCATACGTTACCGCAGCGCCACTTCGCCTCCCCAACTAACTTATATTACACTTGACGAAGACGGTGGTACTGAATCCTCTTAATTGAGTTTACGAAACAGAAGCCTCTTTGTGCATTGGAAATCGTTCGCGTAAAGCGGAATTCCAAGTAAGTCTTACATATTTAATCAATCTAAGTTTTCAAGGAAACTGAAAACGTATAAGGTGAACAATTTCCATTTTGCTCTCAATTAAAAAATTACACAATAAAACAATTCTGAAAACAATATAAGCTTAAGTTTCATAAATGACGAAAAGAGACATACAATTTTGTAAAGTGTGCTTGCAGCCTGTCACTCAGTTAGTTTCATCCCGTTGGTAAAGCTTATTTCAGTTGTAATACAGCAGTAGAGTAGATAAAATGTACCGACGCGACGTATTCGACTTAAGAGTAATATAAATTTATACAGGGTGAAGGGAAACTCGCGCCCAATAGCCAAGTAGACTGATAGTAGCCTACTCGAAAAACTAATATAGGGATGTGCAATTAGTTTTGGGCTCCGTTTCATAGTTAATGCGCACGGCGCCGTCAAAGCTTAGTGACGTCACATCCGTTCTGCTAGCTTCTAAGAAGCAAAAGTCAGTTAGAGGGCCTCCGGTCCCTTTCCTTGGTCCCCTAACACATCGTCCATGTGCAAAAGGCGATCAAATCCCGTCAGAGTAAGAATTAGGGTAATATACGAGAAGTAAAAACGAAAGCAAGAGTTCCAGATAAAAAAGATATGGTGGTATCCCACCCCCCTAAGAGGGCCCATGGCTCTAGCACGGGGTACAAAATAATAGTAAGAATTCGGGTACGACACCCATGCACTTTGTCGTTTTTGCCTCGTATTCCACCATCCGCATTAACTACGCAACGGACCCAAAAACGAATTGAACATCCCTATATTAGTTTTGCGAGTAGGCCTACTATAAGTCTACCTGGCGATTTGGCGCGAGTTTCCCTTCACCCTGTATTATCATGTGATGGAGTGAAAAGAAGTTGATGGATTCTCTCCGTATTTGAGTGAGTTTTGAGTGAGCAAAGTGCATGTGCAATGTCTCTAACGGTCATTTTGTGAGCTCCCCCGGGTGACTTAGTCTGTCGGAAATTGCCACCCGAAATGAAGCCAGAGATGGCCCAACTCTGCCCGGATAAAGGTGGGAACCCCGAGTGGGGATCGAACCCGGGACCTTAATATCCGTGGGCGCGAGCGTTACGGTACCGCTGCGCCACTTCACCTCCCCAATAATAATAATAATAATAATAATAATAATAATAATAATAATAATAATAATAATAATAATAATAATAATAATAACGGAAATAATAATTTTGTGGTGGAGAAAGTTCATGAATATCTACGGGTATGACCAAGTTTTTCATCTTCATCACCATGTAATTGCAAACCTAATCTGTCTAATTTAGTGTTAGTGCTGAAGATGACAACGGTGAGCGCTGCATGGCTTCTCAAGTATTTTTTGTGACGGTTGTCAAAATTACTAATCAAGAGCACGCGAATGTACGTCCACAAAAGGATAAAATAATCTCGGAAGTGTATCTTAGCAATAAATTATTCTCAATAGTTTTATGCGATATATTAATAAAACTTATTTTAATATTACATTATTATTTCATTTACTTTCCAATGTTCCAACAAAATCTACCAGTGAGCACATTTCTACAAATTATAATGTATTCAGTATTATAAAAAACAGAGTTGACGTCACTATGACCGCCAATAATATCAACAATAGAATTAACAGTTAAATGCTTTTGTGGCCCGTAACCCATTAAATGATTTCCACAAGCATTTTTTGATATTGTGGCAAATCTCACTGGTTACTTATCTTGCATGTGGATGCGGTACATGACTCCTTACGTGCACATGATGAAAGGAAAAATCGTGACAAAGATAACCTTTGACGTCACTCAGTAGAGGAGGGAGGACAGAGAAGGGCAAAAATGTAAGTTATGAAAAAATTTTATTCCACAAAATTAAATAATGGCAACAACGACCATCAGAAATGTACTAAAAAAACCATCCTACAACAAAACAGACCCGAACTTGAGGAGGTATTAAGTACAATCTAGGTAATCAGCTGGAGGGGAACTGCTTAGAAAGCCTTAAGGCCATAGGCGCCGGCGAAGGCGGGGGCGTATCCGCCATAGTGAGCTCCGTATCCACCATAGTGAGCTCCGTATCCGTAAGCGGGGGCAGCGAAGGCTGGGGCATGGGCCACGGCCGGAACAATAGCCTTGGCCACGGGAGCCACGGCCACAGCAGAAGGATGGCGCACGAACGAGCTATGGCTGTATCCGGTCACGAGGGGAGCCTTGGCGACAACGGGAGCATGGGCGACGGCGACTGGGGCATGGGCAACTGCGACAGGGGCAGCATGGGCGACAGCTACGGGAGCATGGTGCACAAGAGGGGCGGCATGGTGCACGAGAGGGGCGGCATGGGCGACAGCTACGGGAGCATGGTGCACAAGAGGGGCAGCATGGGCGACAGCAATTGGAGCAGCGTGGTAAGCGGCCACTGGAGCACCAATGTATCCAGGGGCGCCAAGGTATCCAGCAGAGGCAACGGCCACCAGGGCAGCGAGGATCACCTGTACAACGGGAGAATTGCAAACGCCAACCGCATTGCTGGCAACAACCCCTAGTTTCACAACAGAAAGTCCCCCACTCCCTAGTGACGCGACTCAGTCAATGCCCTTTGCTGGGAATCGAACCCAGATCCACTACTAAGGTAAGCAGTGTGTTCTGCCATTAAACTACAAAGGCGCGTGGGATGAGTATGCTGTCACAACTGAACCCTAAGTCCGTACCCCCCAACCTCCTTCCCTGCCACTCACCAGCTTGTACATGACTGCGGTTAATGGAATCAAAAACTGGCTGCTGGGTCAAGTTGTTGTGATGCTTGCAGTTAGAACGACTGTGCTCTGCCACATCGGG
The DNA here is from genome assembly GCA_000934665.2 of Catajapyx aquilonaris. Taxonomy (NCBI): domain Eukaryota; kingdom Metazoa; phylum Arthropoda; class Diplura; order Dicellurata; family Japygidae; genus Catajapyx; species Catajapyx aquilonaris. The sequence goes on from KZ538949.1 coordinate 12,784, forward strand.
CTGCACACCTTTATACTGACTCTCTCGACCCAGACCTCTTTTTGGGCGATCACTGTGAAGGACAGCCACATGGGCTGTACCACCGAAAGGTTATCTCTACCTTTCAACTTTTTTCTCCCCTCCCCCTTCCCACATTTTGCGAAGTGAGTGGCTTCCTCAGCGCCCCTAGCATATTATATACTGAATACGTATAGGGAAGGGCTATTTAGTAATTTATGGATGCTGGCACAATGGAGAAATTTCACTGCCTCTCTGGGCTTCCCTCCTCAACTCATTCAGTTTTTTTTGGCAAGGTTGCTCATCCGTAAGTCCTACCCCCATGCCTATCTTTTCTCAAAATCTTGTATGCTCCCACCCTAAATATTGCATCCTCATATTGTATAACAACACTGGATGGAATCTTCTACCTATATGAAATTTTAAAAGACTGTTAGTCATAATTATGTTGTCAATTAATTTTAAAGGTGGACAATAATTATTTGGTTACGTCGCATGATTTGAAGTGGACATACTGCATTTCCTAATCAATTGATCAATATACTGTATATTTATCAAGATTTGCGTGCGAGAATTTTAAAATATCTAGTTATTCACAGTATAGCCTACAGTGTTCGTCTATTAATTTCAAATACGTGTTTACACAATCATATTAAATCTATCGAACTTGTATGTAACTCGAGTGTTATAGTTTACATCTATACGTCTGTGCACGCTTTTGTGATGTCCTGAGGGTATTTGCTGCATTACGAAAGTGTTCAAGATTGCAACTTCAGCCACAAAATTTATTTTACCTCAGAGCAGATCGACACTTGATTACCCTAAAACAGGTCCATTCCGATCTATATAGCCTCTCCCCCAAAAAAAACTCGTCAGAGAAGAACATGAACGCTCCAAATAGGATGAAAGTGAATGGTCATGATCAGCACACCTTTTCCATATTAAGATACTTAGCACCCTACATTCAATTCCATTCAAAAGATCACTTCGTCATATGACTGGAAAAAAACTGATGCATCTAGAATTACGTACCCTGCTCCTATTACCTAAGAGCATCGCCGTATGCAAATCAGTTGGAGGAGGAGGGGGGGGGGGGTCTGGATGGAGGGTATGTCACTTTCAACCCCGTTATTCGACTTCCAAAACTGGTCTACTCCTGTCGCATGCAGTAATATGTCAGTGAACGGAGACGCCTCCCACATAGTAAACATTATATACCTCAGCGTTGTTTTACTTTTGGTGACACATATTTTTTGCAGTACATTACGTCATCAGAATATATAGAGTGAATACAAATTGAGGTAGGTGCGCAACACTTAAACTAGTTCATTTTAAAATGCCTGAAGGGCTGCATGGAGAGGAATTCTAGGTGGCCTCGAGGTTCCGCTTCGAATCACATAAGTAAAGGCGTGAGAAATGCTGCCTTTGTTCATACAATTAGAAAAAAAATGATATCATAACTTAATTATTTTGCTATGTAGCCTGCAAGTCGCTTGCTACCAGAAGTAAATAGAGTCTATTATAGTAACATGACGGATGACGGGAAGTCCAAATTCATAACCTACAGCTGGCTATATCCTAGACAAAACTTTACTAAATTTTGTTTTGCAAATTGTGTACAAATTGATGAGGTATTTTCCAAATATAGGCCACAGCTACTTACTTTCTCCGTCCTTAATCCCTCTCCAGTGGAAAATGTATAAAAATATCACAATATTAATAATCTCTCCCACAATACTGATGGCTCAACTGAAACTATTGTCCTTTTTCACGCAACTTACAGTTTATTTTTATTTGTTCTGTACAATAAATACGTTTATCACAGAATTAGCACAATTTAGGGGTGTATTCACTGTACGTAAGGGTTGCATTTGCGGAGTCTCCCAAGCCGAACAAAGGTGAGGTCATTAACTTTAACGAATTATAAATATAAACTTATTAAAACAAATAAAAAGTAAAAAAGAGATGTCCTATTCGTATCATTACAACGCCATGCCTTTCTGGAAATTAATACGCCTCTTTTAATTTCAGACTTTATTCATTAATACTCCAAGTTGATGGATTTTGATATCGGGAAGAAACATGGTTATTCCAAGAAAACTGGCATGCACTCGGACAGAACCCATCAAAATTCTTTCCATTTGAAAGTCCTCCGTCCCACACGGGGATCAAACTCTGAACCTCAGTGATGGAAGTCTGTGCCGATAACCACTATAGCAGTTTGAAGTCATAGTACTGGACTAATAACATAACACGTTGACTGCTTTAGGACTTGAAATGATTGTTCCTGTCAGTGCTGGGAACTCAAAGTAGGGCAATCGTGGCTCCTGGTTTTCCTTCGCGAGCTAAATGTGGCAGCAAATTATTCCTAAGACTTGCGCAATTCTATTCATGCGAGATTAAGATGCATAACCTCAGGTTCCGTGACAATACGTCCTAGAGGGAAGAAAGGCGTGGTCCATGGAAAAAAAAATCAAAGCACGAAACTATTATTGCTCCTGGGTTCTGAAATCTAAAAGTGAGGACAACGAGTACAATAAATTCACTTTATTACCTTGCATGTTGCATGTCTATTTGCACAAGCTAAATTTTAAGCTAAGTGTAAGGACGGTACTCTAAACGTTAAATAATTATTTTAAAAAGTGTGGCCTTGGAAATTGCGATGTTTCTTGTTAGGGATGAAGAAAGCTGTAAAATCCGTATTCATGGAATAGGATGGACGACTTAAAGCTCATTATCATTTTTGGAGATGTGTCAACTTTGTGAACTATCACAATTCCTCCTGACTTCCTCATGCAAATTTGACGTTACAGTCACAGTAGTATTGCAGGTATGAAGATATGAATAAAATACTCGTTTTGTATAGATCAGTGTTCCATTTGGTTCTTCCGGTTCACAGACACTGTATTGCCAATTAATGGATTTATTGCTGTCTATAAATGCTACTATAGCGGCAGAAAAATCTAAAGAATGCTAACAGCAACGACCTGCTTCCACTAAGTATAGAAATTGCTTTAGTATAGCCGCTCTCACTTTCTATTACTTCCCTTCTGTTCCTTTTTAAATGACAGTTCTGTAAAATCTGACGTATTGCAACGCATAAATAAACCTTTTGTGCTCCACAAAGACTGTACAAGGACGGATGAAATAATGCCGTGTTGACGTTTTATGTTATGAGAATGTTTGAAAAATTGTCCATTCGTGATTGTGACAAATGTGTCAACGGTAGTAAGTTGCTTTCATAATATATTATACAGACGGTCATATTCTGACTTTTTACAGGGATAACAAATGAACAGTAGATGTTAATTTCAGTGATGCCAGTTTAATTGGCCATAAGAAACACTGTCAACATGTGGGCACGACTAAAATTATATATTAAGTTGCTGTATATATGACATTATGTAAATTATATGAATATTTAAAACATACTACCGGTAAATACATATAGCTACTGCTTAACAAAATGGATACTACTCTATTTGCTAACTATAAATACTTTTTCAACACATTACAATCTTTGGACATTTTTAAAGTGAGACTGCACCCTTTAACTTTTACATAGAACTATTGCACAAGAAATATAGTTTGTTGGGCAACTTTCTTCCACACACTATTAAAATACTGCAAATAATGGCATAATATACTCGTACAAACCCTTATTATGATCGAATTAATGAATAAGTCCCTAATACAAATTGCATTTGCTACAATATGATCAACTAGGTAATTTGACAATGACATTTCCACCTGAGTAATTTGACAATGACATTGCCAGCTGAGTAATATTGTTTTATTTTGCAAACCAACCCCTGAGAATGTCACTCTGAAACTGTATAGAATTAATCCTCTGTAATTGACTTGATGTTTACACTTGGCCCTGACCTGCCATTAAGATTTTTATTGCTTCTTACCATTTAAAGAGAGTTTACGTGGACAATAATCACAAATGAACAGGACTCTCATTTGATAGGAGCTCCTTTTCTTTTATCACACATGCTAATTTGCGGAATTTTAATTTCTCATTTATTGGTAGACTCTCACTGGGCACTTCTGGCGTGCTGGCAAACATTAGTTTACATTTTATGTATTCCCACGTCTCTGCTTGAATTATCTTGTTCCACGATCTCAACACAAAAATTTTCCCTCCTGGACTGACACCTCACGGTCAAGAGTAATTATTGCTGAATGCATGTAATAAACACAATGGACTATTAAGAATCCGTGACAGCAATATGAGCAGCTTGAAAATTATTAAATGCCTGACAATAAAACCTGTAGTGTACTTAAATCACAATTTCTGGAAAAGAATTTTGCTGCAACTGAGAGTTAAAAATATTCCGTAGCCCTAAGTGCTACTGCTACATTGTTATTGTTATTATTATTATTGTTGTTGTTGTTGTTGTTGTTGTTGTTCAACAGAATGCACAGAACATTCCTAGTGAACTGTAACTTTTTTTGGAACCACAAACACCAGCATTGTGTGGCTAATAATTGCTAATACTATTCCTATGACATACTGTGTAGCTCATATCCATGTCAGTAAAAATCTTGAGGACTCTCATTTTTCCACTCGCTCCTGTCGCTGGACTTTTACGTGTAGGAGTGTGTTACATGCACCGTTGGAAAGCCCATGGGCTATGCAGGTTTTACAACCCTCCATTTTACGACGTTTCGCATTAACGACTTTTTCAAAATTGCCTTTGAAATAGAAAACTGAAAAATTTTAAGAAAAAATCGAAACTATACATTATATACACCACAGCAACACCCGACTCCAAACACACTATTGGCGCTTATTTTGTTTTTCGTGACGCACTGTGGCAGGAACTGATAGTGATGAATTTTGATTGTGGAAAGAAACTAAAAACTGAGAAAATCCACACGAACACGGAGAGAACCCATCGAAATCTAAACGCTCTGACTCAGCGACTGAATTCCGGACCTCAGAGGTGAAAGGCTGCTCCAATAACCGCTAAACCACCGTGCCGCATGCGCCTTATCAATTATCTGTAGCAACCAGACAATACAAACATGGCCTCTTCTGGCAGTTGTTTTTAAAATTATAGCCTAAGGTTTTCTCTGTCATTTAAACCTGCTATTTGCAAAATATTTATTGGGTAAAACTATACACATAAACCTGCAGCGTGGGATTTACCGTACAATATTTAATTAATATCGGTATTAGTCGTGATGAATTCATCACGACTAATACCGATATTAATGAAATATTGTACGATCTCGACTGTAGTGTGAAGGCAGAATAATGCGTTGTCTCAAGAACTGACCACAGTTGAAATACCGAATCTCAGGCTACAACTTTAACCTAGAAAAAATAAATTCAATCTAAAACACGACACCACCCCCAAAAGCAAAAGTATTGAAGAACGTTCATGTTTGCTCCCTAGTGAAACTCTTTAAAAGCTTCGATATAAAATTTTGCTCAGGTGTCGTACTACTGTCTCCTTCTCACGCCTTCAATTACGATCGATCTTTCCACACAATAAGAAAACACTACGGAAAAACCGGACCCGAACAAACATTTCCAGCGGGAGTGGTATCTACATTTCATTAAGCTTAAGGCGCAATAACCTGTTGAAAGGTGTAGCAATGGGCGTATATCGACAGGGTCTTACCATCGGCGCAGTGATTTACTATTCACTAAATATTTGTCAATTGCAATCACATATTATGATCCAGTGCTAACAGGGTGGTCCACTAACTCCACTCTTCCGGAAGGTATTGGATCCACATGATTGCTTGCACGTAACTTTCTAAGTAAACCATATTATGCAAAATGAATTACGATTTTATGAAGGTTGAAAAGTCTTTGTTATCAATAATTACATTACTATAAAACGATTCACAGTAAACTGTGCTTAAGGCAATGTCAGATTTAAAAAATTTGCTGTATTTTGATTATGTCTTTCATTCATGTGCAGATATTGTTATCAAGTGTAAACACTATCCACAGAGTAAAACAATAAGAGCCGGAATGTTGTTAAACCACCCTGTGAGTGTAGGAGTCGCATTAACATTTAATTGCGGGATATTAAACAAGTCACAAAGCTTGAAATGGGCGCACCCAACAGCCATATCGACTGGACCACCATAATTACAAAATATCCCTTAAAATTGGACATGTCCGGTCCGGTTTTGCGTACGACTCCATCTGATATCAATCTAAACCATTTTCTCACCGTGAAAGCGGTGCCGAACAGTGTGTGAGGGACCTTGGTTCCTCTCAACAATTCACTTCCAGTTCTCAAGACACCCCCGACCCCTTCCCTCCTCTCCTCCATCCTCTTAAAAAAAAAGAAAAAAAAACTTAAAAAAGAAGCGGGCGGCCTTCAATTCTGGCGATCTCTTCGTTTTCGCAGAGGGAAGGCGAAGGTTCAACTCCTTGAGCGAGAAAAAAAATCTATCTCTACCTTTTATCGCAACTTTTGCGAGTTGGCTTGCTCAACAAGAAACTCCGGTAATACCGTTTGCATTTATTCGCGAAATAAAAGAACTGATCTTCGATTGAAATGATATGGCCTTGGCCTAACCTTGCTGATTTAGAGCGTGTATTCTTTTTCTTCTTTTTGAAAATTTTTCTATAGATGTAAGGTGGAAGCTGAACAATAAACCTTGTCTTCTATCTCTCGTATAAAGCCTTCTCCGGTATCAATATCATCGCTTATGTACGAGCCAATTTGCACTCGGAGCGACAATTCTTCGCAGCCAAGGCTTCCTATTCGCTAGTCAGAAATTTGAGCATGGTACAAGCTACTGATCATATTATCACGCCCTAGCAATAGCCTATAGAAACCCCCCCTCCTTTTGCTCCCAACGTCTTTCACTTTCACCTCTTTCCATTAGCAGGTATCGACAGCGTGGGTGAATATCCTAATAGGAGCAAGAAATCGACAGCTGGCAAGTTCACCAAAGGTGTGAAAATGCGGCCACCTTCACTTGCGCAATTCTTGCTCTTAAGCCAATTTTTTTTGCGATTGTCAATCATGTCATGATGTGTTGAAATGTGCAGGCGTGATAATATTGTGACAATATTGGCATACATGTGGACATTATTGGCAGCTTTTTAATATCGTCTAGTCATGGTTTCCAGAAAGCTTTGGGACTCAGGCACCCCATTCGTGTGAGTATAATTTTGTTTGGCCACATCAATATGCTGCAGAACTACAAGTGACAGAAGATCGCAGAAGATGGAAGTTGCTTCACAAAATTGGTATGTTTAGCAAATACTCCTTAGCTTTGGACGTTACAGTCACCAGGCAATAAACTGTCGCAATAAAAATTATAATCTCAGATAAATGTAACAGTTTTAGTGACAGAGACCCTGGGAGTATACCGTCATCAGCACTTGTCCATGTCAAGTATGTAAAAAAAAAGCACATGAGAGGTGATGATTGTATAGAACCAGAATACGTTTGATCGAACCTGTATTTGAGTAGGTCATTATCAAAACCAGGCTATCTGCTTCAATAAGAATCCTTCAGAAAACACGAATTTAAGATTTAGTGAGTCTTTTCACGGCCTAGGTGACCTTGCCCAGTGAGAGGTAGATATATTTTAACGATTCGTTCTATCCAAAAAATTATATAGGGCATTGTGATATTGGAATAGGCCAAGGAATTGCACCTTCTGCTTTCCATTATGGAATTGTTACTTGACACAGTTTTAACAGTAGCTAACTGATGTATACACAGCCACTAATTGATTCAATTTCAATAATCTTCGCAACTTGTACTGTATAGGCTAAAATAGCTTAAGAGGTAACAAAATAACTAGTATTCATAATCTTAAAGCGGTTTGTGCCAGTTACTATCTACGCATAACCAACACTCTAACGACAAGTACATGCACCTAAATATGATGCTGCCTATTAACAGGATTCCAGAAAAATTGTTACTACGTATATTAGTGGACGCAAATGTAAAGCGATGATCACATTTAACATTATTTTGTTGATGCCCTCTTTCCAGCGAGCTACACCTAAGAGTCGACTGCTGTGTATGCAACCCATTATGCCCACACATAATATTCCACAATTCGGCGCGCGATTTCGTGACAGTTTTTCTATCAGAAGAAAGAGGGCACCCACGTACACATCTTGGAATATTACGACCACTTTCATTTTCGTCCAACTGTATACCAATTCACGCGGAAATCTCGTCTTTAGCAGGTACAGTTGGCCAATATTTTCAAGGTGCACCTTATATGCAGTATTTGTGGCAAAATTGTGGCTGGCACTGTCTTGAACTGATAACGAATAAAATTTATTCCATCACGTGATGAGCCTAGGATATGTATGGTTATAAAATTAATTTATTCTCCTCTAATTGTTGGTGAAGTTTTACAATATTTGTTAATTGTAGAGAAATCTTGGAAATGAATTGCAAAAAAAAATCACAAATCCCTGCCGCAATTTGTCAGTATATTGTTGCCAATATCCAGCAGCAGCAGCATCCAATAAACCCCCCGCATATTCCAGGGAGCTGACACACTCACAATAAAGGTAAATCACTTAATAACACACCCTCAATCCTTAATTACGCCCCACATTTTTTACGACCACATCAACACCATTGTTTCTATGAATCAAGTCACGCAAGTTCAACGCCACTGTCCCCGTCCAGCTACCCCCGATTTGAATCCCATCAAGTCAAGCAGTAGACCCTGGTTTTTCATTATGGAAAGGTCACCTGCAAATGCGTGACACACTCATTGCCAAGGCTACGAGGGCCAGCAAGTTCCTTCCAGGGGCCGAAAGACCAACTCGTCGAAGGTCCTACCTCTCACACATGCACGCCCTTACTCTTTCACTCCTTTTTTATACTGTATCTCCTTCTGCTCAAGAACCCCCAAGCCCTGACTATTGGCTCTGACATTCATGATTGACGACCTTGCAAGATGCAGGAAATGGATAGGTGCCCTCTACCCGACTATAAATTGGGGGGCTCGGATCGCCTAATGCATCAGACGCTTACCATCCACGACACGCTATTTTTCCAGTCTTTAGGAAAACCTAACCTCATCATCATCATGTACAAGCTGGTGAGTCACTTCTTGGTTAGAAGGGTTGCTTGGTGTGCAGGATAACGCTCAGGTTTTGGGAAAAGTGTAGCCTATAGCATACCTGTTTTTTATTCAAGAGCTTGGGTGTTTGTTCATAAGGGTTTTGATTAGATGGATAGTTCATTATCGTAATTAAATGAACACAAAAGATTTTATGCATCCAGTCGCCTTGGCGGAAGGGTTCATTTATAAAGCAAGCATTGGGTAGGATCCACAGAGTGGGGAATCAAATCAAATCAACAAACAAATGTAGGCGCTGGCGCGCTTCAAAGGGGATCGCCTCATGTTGCACAATTATGGCACCTTTTAATTAGAGTATCGTTTGACACAGTGCCAATTCAATGGAATTCTTTCCACGCGGAGGCATTCCACTCACGAGTGTTAATGTAAATGCCACTTTCCCAATGAATAGAGTGAATACATAGAGGTGAATGTTAGGTAAGGGTACATCCAGGCGTTTTGAATTTTTATATTAAAAACTGTTTATTCCACGCTGAAATTCTTATTCTGTTGAAAAGCAGAGCAGTTTCTAAATCGGCAGGCGGATTGTCAAGTTTTTAAAAGTACTGTAAGGGTCTTACCATGATCCCATTAGCATTTATGAGCCATTTCTGGAGAGGTAAAAGCGGTGCCATACACAAAAATTGTCACAAACTAGAAAAAGTCATATTTTGGCACATTTTGCGCCACTGATTCACTCGATTCACTGAAACATATTAGATATGTGGACCTAGGAGGAATACATTATCAAAAATCTCTTTTCAAGGTGGTCTTCGCTGCCCTGATTGCTGTGGCTGCTGCCCGCCCTGGATTCTTGGGCACAGCAGTCCATCATGCCCCTGTTGTCCACGCTGCCCCTGTTGTCCACGCTGCCCCTGTTGTTCATGCCGCCCCTGTGGCTGTGTCGCACGCCCACACTCATCACATCGCCCGCACTGCCCATGTTGTCCATGCTGCCCCAGCTGTGGTCCATCATGCCCCTGTGGTCCATCATGCCCCTGTGGTTCATCATGCCCCTGCTGTTGTTCACGCTGCTGCCCCTGCAGTTGTGACCCACCATAGTACTTCTGCCTTTGTTCATCATGCCCCAGCTGTGGCTGCTGTCCACCACGTCGCCCCCGTCGTCACCGGGGTCCACCACTATGCCGCACCTCTCCATCATGGTCATCATGGTTTCGCCAAGGTTCACTAAAGAATTTGCCTTCGCAATTTTATGTTTTATATTTAAATATCGCTCCGAGAGGCGGTCTTCTAATAAACTGCGATTGTCATCCTCAATTCAATTCGAGTTTTATTGTATTGTTTACAGGTTACTGTGTGACATCGTACGTACGGTGAAAAGAGATGGGTTGTGGGAATGCATTACCTGATCCCCTTAAAGGTGCTCAGGGATATCTCAATACAATGCGAAAAAGATTTCCATGATGCCACTCATCGTATACTATAGGGTAAGGTATTCCAGTGGGGGAAAAAATAAATCGGATGTAACCGCTTCAAAGAATTCCTGATAAGGACTAGGGTATGAGTAATTCCATGCGCTCCCAATTACACAAATCTACTACAAATAGTCTTTTGAGCACAACTTTAGTCCAGTCTATAGTTGGAAGGATACTGTCGAATGAAGACTATAGAGCTGTGGCTACAAAAAAATAATAACAAAACATTCCTTTTTCTGGGTATTTTCCCTTAAGTCCAAGTTTTGTTACTTGGAAGTAAAGCCTGACAAACGATTCCAGCCTTTTGAAACATCTTTCGAGTTGACATAGTACCAACCATCTCCCAACCTTTAGACAGTCCTCCCTTTAGTCCTTGTAACTTTATAACCGTCGGATTTCAGACGTTTTTAGGGCAAAATTCCTTCCTTTGTAGCTTTGCTTCACCTACATTGCAGAAGGTCAGTTTTAAATCTCAAAGTGAAAGGAAGCAAACTGTCTAAATAGGTGGATTTCCTTGAGTGAGAATCTTTTTTACGGACTTCCAGATCACAATAATTAGGTCCCAATCAATCGGTGATAACAGTGTTTACATAAACACTGTTTGCCATGCCAACTCTCCGTGCCATAACGGAATAGGCAAGTGTTTAATGACAGCATTGAAATAATTATTGTACCTCCCTTCCTCCCGACCTCAAAGCCTATCCGACTCAAGATGGCAGCAAGTTTCCGCATAACCCAAGTTTATTGCGCAACATTTCATCAGACACTATACTACCCAGACAAGTAATTAGTGCGATGCGGGAATTCGCAATGCGAAATGGAAGCAACTCTATTTTTTATGTCCTCTAAAGCTATAAAGCACATTACAGCTCATTATAAAAGTCCAGGTACGCATTCACTGGCGTCGTATACATGTGCATGCGGAGCCATATTGTAAATCTCACAAACTGCAAGGGTAGTTGACAGGCAAGAAATGCCAGCGTTGTCTTCGCGAAATAAATTGCCGCACGTTCTTCCCTCCAGCAGTCACAGGGATGGTCACATGTGGAACTGCAACTCCTCAAGACTGACACTATTCCTGCAAGGTGAACTACTATTTGGAATGCCCGTATGTTTTTTTGTGATGACGACAATGGCTCAAAAGTGTGACATTAACCAAAATAGGCTGAGTAACTTTTATTAATGATATTTCTAACACATAAAGGGAGGACATGATGTCAAGACCTAGCCATAATTTCTCGCGAAATGTGTTTGCAAATTTATAGAGGGAGCATTTGCCATTTACAGGTTTTCATAATTTCATCAGAGGGGCGGGGGCTATTAGGATCTGTGAGAAAATAGTTACAAAATCAGTAAAATATTCACCTTCAGAAAATATCGAATAATACAATGCTATACTGCTATTATAGTGTTTATGTTTGAGCACATTGACATTGAATGTGTCCTTATAGCAACCACAGATCATTCATTTTTATACCCCTTCTTTCCGTGTAATAATGCGCAGGTGAAGTAGCAGTATTAACCAAATACCTTTTGAGTATTACAATTTGTGTACTAATAGATACGGTACCATAAAAATAAACATTATTGCATTACAACTCATGCACAACGGAGCTCTAATGAGTGATTTGGCTCCAAGACTGGTGTTCTGCAACAATAATATAAAATTGATGAAATCGTTATTTAATTAAAATGAGGTGTAATGTTAGAATGTAACATTAATGTAAAATCTTGTCAGTAATATATTACTGATGTAGAGGGAGACGGAGTGGCGCTGCGGTAACGTATGCGCCCACGGATGCTAAGGTCCCGGGTTCGATCCCAGCCCGGGGACACCCCCTTCATCTCGTGCAGAGTTCGGGGTCATTTCTGGCTTCGTCTCGGGTGGTATTTCCAATAGACTAAACCACCCGGGGGAGTTCACAAAATGACCACAGCTACGACATTGCACTGCACCTTGCACATCCCCTCCTGTCATCCTGCCCGTGGGCCCGGGCTTTCATTAAATAGGCACCATGTACTTAACAACTTAAAATACAATAAAGGTCCATGCTATATACCCCGGAAGGGGTGAAAGCATTACCCACATATTATATTATTATTATTATATTATTACTGATGTAATAGTTTTGCTCTACTGTATTTGCAATTGATAGAAAAAAAAATACTGCGGCAAAAGCCAAGCCCTTAAAGTGCATTTCGAAATCGCCCCTGAAACAGATCTACAAATGACCTACATGTGATAAGCACATTCCATTTTTTTGCAGTAATTACTATAGCAGTCATGACAGTTCTCAGAGACACGATTTCAGTCGTGAGCCTACAGGCAATGACACCGATGCATAACAGGTCTATCTAACCTTGATATGTAATAACGGTCATTGTTTATGCCATTTAATAACGCCCAGGTTCGCAGTCAAGGTGAATAATTTAGACGATCTCTCAGTGATAAACTTACAAAAAATCACACCTTATAATTTCGCACTATATCTTTAAAGTGCAATTATTTATAGCACAAAAAATTTATTGCCAAACTGTACAAGAATTGTACAGTGTAAACAGCGCAGACATGTTTTCAATATATCAGTATATTAGATAAATGCGGTATTCCATGAAAAGCCATTAATTATTGCATTTTTGATGTTTTATGAGAATTTAGGCAAAACATTATGGCGAATTAAAGAGTAATCAGCTGACAGTTTCACCTAAGACGGCCTAAATAAAAATCATATTCGTTCTTTCAGCATCAGGGTGTCCGGGTGATTATGCCAGAAACAACAACAAAAATCTCTCAAAATTGGTTTATCACACACATATCTGGATTATATCACTGTAAATGAAAATGCTTGACATTTTTTAAACATTTTTTACTAAATTTTAATGGGGGCTCCATACAGTTAGCGTGACAAATGAGAGAGACGATATTAGGCCTCCCTCCACGGTTTTGGAGTATGTTAGGTGTAACAGTAACCATTGCCTATCGTATGTGGGGTGTGAATTGCTTAAGGTCATTTCTGACCTTTACCTAGTACACATTGTTTTTCACACGACTCCACATGAAATTTATTCGAGTGAATTCTGGAGGCCTATACGAGACTCCGAGAACCACGCACCTGTCCCACCTCTGCTGATTCATCCCAGATAATTCATGATTCAGATGATGCTGACCCTAAAACTGTATTTTGGTTATACATGCATGCCATCGTCTTCTTCTACTAACCAAATATTTTTATTTTTGCGAAAAAATTAATATTTTCCTTTGCAATGATGGAATACGGAAATGTCATGTACTATGGGCGCCAAAAGAATTGACCGGAGTTGATGGGTATATGGCGCTATATACCCATCAACACCGGTCAATTCTTTTGGCGCCCATAGTACATTGATTTTCAGGCGTGGATTTCTATTTTTTGGGTCGTAATCACATCAGGACACCTTGCATTTGTGCTCCTAACGTGCATAGTGCAAGCATCCATTCTCCTCAATAATTGTGCTAATTCGCGACTTCAATTTGATAGTTTAATGGTCAGTAATTTAGAACAGCTCGTTACTCGAGGAATGTTTGTATTCAGTTAAATTAATGGTACGACGCCTATGATATTTTTCTTCATTAATTACCTGTCGTCGGCTGCTCTTTAATTCGCATAAAAAGTTCCGAACCGGCGGCAAGTAACGGAGAGCAATAAAAAGATAATGAGCCAAATGCCCAATTTTCTATCTCCAAGCACATATTGCTTCCCACGCTAAAACTGCTAGAAAATGGGTACACAGTAAATCCGGTTTTAGCCGATATCGATCACTCAAGAAAATAATAAAAACTAGTATACTATACAACTCTCCCATTCCAGGTCTATAAGTCCTCCCGTGAAGGTTTTCGACTCTACGCCACTCTCCATCATTGGTAAAATATATTACATGCCTGTTACTTGGCTTGAAGTTACGATATCAATTCACCGATGAGCACGACTTGGCCCAAACATACTCGGCTTCCAATAAGTCAGAGCAGGCCAACCACTGAAAAATCAATATCCAATAAAATCTGCTATCCCCTAATAGCACCGTGTAATGCGCCATATGCACCATGTTTACCATCCGTACCAATAAACTCTGTGTTATGTGACCTCATCACAAATCTGACCTAAAGATGACACACTAGTTGAATACCCGATTAGCATAACCGGAAAAGGTAGACATAACGGTTGGAGTAGTACAACGCCGTACTGACCTCAAGGGGTCGGACCACACTGACCTTCACATTAGACGTGATTCTATACGCGGTTCTAAACGGTAACTTACAACTGAATGAATCCAAAGTCCAAGGTAATTTCACCTGCCTTAAGGGTGTGGTTGAACGATGAAAAGAAGCTCCCCCCCTACTATCACCCCCTACCTTATTTAAATTAGCGAAAGTGGAGGCGTATAGGTGTGGCATGTGTCAAAAAAACTTGAAGAAAAAAAAATCACATCTCCTTACCTTAAGAAATTCCGTGCATGTTTTATCACTAGAACAGGTGACATCTCCAGTCGAGGGTCATCACGTTTTTGGAATTAATAGTCCCTGTCTGCGGTGAATCCAGCCATCCAAATTCAAATGAAGCTGCCTGATTGAGTCATTAGTGTTTGTGGCAGTCGTCTTGGGCATAAAACCTTGGTGTTTGATTTGGTGTCGTGTCCGTACGGAAGACGTGAAGAAGTGAAATTGGGTCATTACACGTGCAAGTTGAAAAATTGCGCAAAGTGCTACTGGGATTGGATATAAGATAGTGGTCAATTTTTCGCGCTTTGTTGTTACAAATTAGTGACCACATTTTAAGCGGATGTGAAGTCGTTTTATGCACATTTATTACCTGGGTCATATAACTGGCTTTTGAAATGTGGGGGGTCGCTAAGAAGCGAATCGGGGGTGTGAAAATTTTCGTGCAACGTTCAATTTATTGTGAATGGACGCCAACAACTCTACATTAGCTCAAAAATCACGAAATAATTAAACTAGTTATGTAACAAACGGGGTTTGCTTCATCGGGATTATTTTGGCAAATACGAAAGAGTAAAGGGGAAAGGGACGGGGCTGATTGAAATAGGGATACGCCCTGCTCTTCGGTTTGTAATAATGGTAGACTACTTGTATGTAATCCCTAAGCAGTGAGCATAATTTATGTGAGATTTAAATGATCTATACAGCATGTATGTGTTTAATAGCATTGGACCACCTATTGAGTGGAAATATTCTGAGGATTAAAGTGTTCCATGATTATCTTTATTGTTATCTACGGTATATACAAGTATAAGTTTGTTAAGGTTTTAATATATCCTGACCTATTTATACACAAAAAGCTTCAAGGTATATTCACCTGCTGACTTTTTATGAGAAATGGTACAGTACATTCGATAATGACCTTAGATACATTTTGAACCCAAATGATCACTTTATTATTAATATTTACCCTCCCATCAACCACCTTTGCACATACACTTTCTAACAAATACTTACAACAGTTTGTCAAGCTAGAAAGTCATCAATATTGGCATCTGAAAACGAAAAAAGGACCTGGAAGAGTGTATCAAGCATTTCGAAACTCCAAACCCGACACGTTCACCTTCAACCCTGAGATAACCTGAGTAACCTGCATGACTAATTCATCTCTCCCTTTTTTTGCACCATTCTTATCTGTCAAATCACCTACTTAACCCCGGACAACATGCTACACAACATCACTCACAACAAAATGACGTCAATTACGCACCAGCCTACGTCACACACATTGTTGCTATCCACACCTTTGAACTTCCCTTTATTCGAGATTACCAAATTTTTTTCTTCTACTTCAAATGCATGTTTTTTTGTGCTGTTGAAGGTAAAGATAGGCGAGAGGTTATTTTTTCCTTCACTCAGCACGACTCCGCAAATTCATCCTTGATCATAATCGCCATTCCGCTTTTCCACAGTCAATCAGCATTTGCAGCTGACAGTCGTGAGATTGCAAGGGGAGAGGGCGGAGAGAACCAATAGGATATATGTAGCATAAGTCTCGCTTCCTCCCAACTTCAATTGCTCCTTTCCAAGAAAGTAGGGTATGAAGCCTTGTAACAGTTACACTACATAAAAAAAATTCAATCATGGTGTTTGCGGGAAATCAGATCCACATTATTAGCATCATTATCATGGTGGCTGGCATGAAACATGAACTGGCAGTAAATGGTTCAGAAGGTTTTCGCACAGTGGCTCAATAGCCCCCCCTATTCATTAGCGGGGCTCTACAAAAATGCATATATCAATCACTACAAGTTTTGAAGTGAATAGGATTGGATAACATGGATCATAAGCAGCTGCCAAAATTTCTAGGGTATATAAAGGACATCTAGTTTTTTTGTGTGTGGGGGCATGAGAGATGGTGGGTATAATATTGAACGTTCATAATTAATGAAGGGCTCTTCACACAGGCGGACGCCACCTTCTCTTCGTGGCATAATGGAACGAGTTAACACTTTCTAGAACTCCTGTAAATCACTCCAATTTCTCTAGTAAATTCTGGGTCATGTGTACGATAGGGTGGTGCTCATTCGTTCCTTTTATAGGCATAGATTTTTTTTAAGGCCCTCACGATGTGTGCTATAAAATCGATTTGACGACACTATTATAGCGCATGTACCGTGGGAATTGTGCCACTGGGCATGTAACTCGTTATAGGGTGTGATTCAAACTATCTTCCGTCTAGAAAATTGCACTCGAATGATGTATAATGTAACGAGACGCTTAAAATCACTCCCGTTCTATATCTACTTTCCATAATAAATTTCCTAAGAGGCTTAAGTGTTCGAATTTTTATTCACGCCCTAGTCAGTATGAAAAGTTAAGCTATATCAACTTTTTTTAAATACAGGTAGGCCTATAATGGAAAAATCTCCAGAGTAAAAAAAATTAGAATATAAACTTACCGGCGCGGCGAGAAGTGTAGTTTCTGGTTCAGAAGGGCTAGAAATACCACGTTATTCGAGAAAATTTATTCTAATTTGGTTTGATGCAGAAAATATCAATCACTAATTAAATTCAAGGAGTGCTAGGAGCAGAGTTATGAAATTAATCCAGATGAGCGGGAAGATATTTCACACAAATTGAGGCATGAATACAGGGTGTTCCAAGTTTGCGGGTCACTTTTCTTATCTCTAATATTGCCTGAAGTGTTTATTTTTTGTAGCTTGTTGTGCTTCTAATCAGTTGCCCCATTACTCCCAGGCGGTCGAATATAGCATTTGCTATAGGGCAACTGATAAAAAGGGGCACAACAAGCTACCAAAAATAACCACTTCTGGCAATATTAGTGATAAGAATACTGACCCGCGAACTTGGAACACCCTGTATATACACTGCCTGGATTCGTCGTTTATTAAGTATTAAAATTAATTACGTGATACAATGAGGAAGTTTATCTTGGCATAGGCCTACTGGGCTGGTATGATTTCTGGGTCTCGTGAAAATAAAAACCAAGATATACCTGATGATATACTGTATTTCAAAAGGTCCGTCATTCCAGGAAAGTGTATGTTAACCATATTACTTTTCAAGGGCAATAGGCCTAAAGTGGGTTAACAAAACAGTCCATGTACAACATACTACGTATAAGTAATAAGTTGCACAAAAATATCCTGAAATGTATCTCATTATAATTATATACACTAGTACAGCTCTAAATGCTTGTTCATAAGCATTCAATAATTGAATTGCTATTAGTCATGTGACGAGAGTATACTTGGGTCACCTCAATAACTTTCATTTTATCTGACTCAGCTTTAAGAGGTAATTATTGTATCCTATTTCCGACTGATTTAAAGGTGAGTAACATTCATCCTCTCACCACCAACTCTCTATGTCAAAACGCTACCTAAGACTATAAACGTGAATACTCTTGGACCCCAATTTTTCTAGTAGGCTACAATCACTATACATCCTTAGTAGTTTTCATAATTACGTTTTCATAATGTCATCATTCAACGTTAAGTTAATCCTGTAAGCATTTTAACCTACACCTCACAGTGCATAAGCTTCCTGTATAAGGAGACGTGAAAACAAATCTCCTTGAGTAGACTATACGCTACAGTTGCACGTCTCATTTACAGGTCGTATGTCAGTCACACACATATTTATGCACATCACTTTGAATGGCACTCTAAATTGCGACAATGATCAAAGTGAGTCCAATGGTCCTGTACACTAATGATCCAACTCGATTCCCAAATAATTCTGTCGTGATGGATGAGACCGACCGAAAAGCTGACAGGCGACATATTCCCCGTTTCATACTCCTGAAAATACCATTTCAGCTACCAACAGACGAGATTGCATTACGTGGAAGCCGTAGCAGAGGAAGTGACACAGGTAATCCAACAGGAGCATTGTGCCCTGTTTTGTATAAGTCCTACATATTGCTTTGTCACATTTTATGAAAGCAATTTGTGCGGCAGATAAGCCTCTCGGCACCGTATAAGTTCTAGTTTACATCATTCTCGGCAGTTTATAGTAAGCTACAAGTAGCATTAAAACGGGATTTCTTTACCTGCAAATTTTACTTACATAGTGCTTACAAGATGCGCAGTTTCCTTACATTACAATTATTGTGGATGGATATAAAAAGTACTGAAAATTACTAACTTATTTCAGTTAGACAATATCCTAGATTACTTTATATTATATTTTTCAGATAATTATATCGTCAGTTTTGTTTATCAAATATGTTTATTGAAATACCTTACATGATATAGGCACACTCATTAAGGTGGAGATTTTATGTGCGTCCCAATTAAGAAATGAGTATTTCGCAAGCGTTCGATGTGAAAGGGAGATACGAATATCATGTTTTGTCGAATCATTGCAAATTACGAAATTAATATGATGTCAACTGGCAACATAATACCGTTACGTTAATCAATTTTGGTCATACCATGCTAGGTAAATGAAACGTTAATCTCAATTCCATCGGATCAAACTCTATCATCCCCACCGGTAAAATAACAATTACTGTTAGTATAGAATGATATCACATTAGGCTTAACGATTAGCATATTTTTAATCAGGGTACCAAGTTGCATGTAATCATGTTATTCCTCATTATAATAGTCACGGTTTACGACCACCAGTATGTTTGCTATTTATGGGACAATTAAATATTTAGCTGTGATTTAAATTTTGAGCCTGAGCAGTTCGATAAAACAATTTTCGCATAAATATTTGTATTTATGATATGTCGAATCCATTCGACTCAAATGGATAAATCAGTTAGCTACTAAGGTTATAAAAAGCAGATTGTAACTGTGCAAAACTCAAAGCAGCATCACGAAGGCAATTCTGTTGAAAAGCAATTACAAGTGTTTCAGACAAAAAATAGGCATTTTCTCTCTCGTAAGTGATGTGTAATCACTCTGTAATCCCAAAGTAACTGACAACTCAAAATTGAGGGCATGATTTTGAACTCGTTCTTCACAAAGCTTCCACGCCCTTGCATACTTTCAGAAATATCACACCAGACTCGTTCCACGTCCAGATATAATCTGTGTTAATTGGTGAAAACAATCCGCAAAAACTTTTACATCCCAAAAAAACCTGGCAAAAACTCCTCTAAAAAAATGGTCCAAAGCCAACCGCCCCAGCAAATCAAAGACACCTGTAAGTCTGAATTGGTCCATTGGGGATAATGGCGGTTCTTAGGGGGTAGGAGACGAGGTGGGGTGAAACTGAAACATCCCGGCAGAGCGAAACTGACGACGGAAAAAGCAGGTCACGGCCGAAGGAACGAAGGTAAAGAGGGCTACTGACTGGGAAAGTGGCTGGTTCCTTTTGGATGGGCGTGGGCAAGATGACCACTCAACATTTAACCCCTTCGTGATTTCTTTTAAGGATTGGAGGTGGGGAGGCCAAAGACGTCTATGTTTCAAGGGTACCGCACTGTGCTGTAAAAAAAATAGGCCTTGATTTTTTTTCCCCCAACTAATTGTTCCGGACACATTAGGTACCATTCATATTTTGGTTGGAAAAATGGTTACGTGCCAGACACAGTTAATAATATCCTAATACATAAAACATGCCCTTCTTTTTTTCATAATCCTTGACTATATCGACCTGAATGAAACAAGAGAAGGGACGTGAGAGGACTTTTTCGGAACAAAAATAATGCACACCTTCTAAAGGTCGTGTGTAACAACCTAGGCTCGGATGGAACGCGATAAATTTCAAAAAAAAAAAAAGCCTCGGCCCCCATGAACACTTGCAAAAATTCCAATGTCCAAATAGCATTAAGTTACTTTCACTCCAAAGTACTGGCCATTTTTCGCCCCCTTCCCATTCAGGACCAAGTAAACATTACCACAACGCAAGCCTCTTTAAAGTCACGATTTTCCTTCACCAGGGTTGGAAGAAACTTTTTTACCTTTTGACCCCCCCGTGACCCGGCTCATCACCATCAAAGAACCAACCGTCCATTATACATAATACAGCAGTGCAAGGTAGAGAAAAAAAAAAATCTTATCCTACCACGTCGGTTCGTGCTGACGGTCCATTAGTGACTTGAGGGCTTGAAAAATGACCGACTTGGCGGTTTGATTTATCTCATAGATGACACACGAACGTTCTTGCTCTCACGGACACTCCATAAAGATGTTTGAGGGGTGACCTGTTGGCCACTTCTAATTGCTAGCCTTAGTCCGGCACCGCCCTGCCTACAATTAAACCGGACTTTCTAACAGATTAGGATACTCCTTGAAGATTGACGGGAGGAGCTTATGTTGCAAACCGGCTTGCAGTGTGTCACATTCTATCGATTACATTTTAACACCCAGACAAGAATTTATCTGAGTTATAGTGGACACAGTTTGTTCTAGTTTATAGTTTGCAGTAGTCTATAAGGTATTGCGCTAAAATCGCGCATTATTGTTTCGACATAAGTGCTGAGAAAATATATTTGCTGACTGCAATATATTCCTGGGAGTCGCAAACAAATATTATGCGTTACATACTGAAAGTTTCGCCAATTAATGACATTGTTGAATATTACGCAAATCAGCTGCAATTATTTATAAATTTGTTTTATATTGGAGTAACTGCTGTCAGATTATAGCTCATATTCGACGTACAAGCATGTAGTATTAAATAATTGATCTAAAAATATATCATGCAGTGAGAAAGTAATGCTCAATCAATGTTGCTGTCTATGATGGCAGGCAATCTAAGACTAAGCTTACGTCAAGAGGTGGCTCAATTTATGAGACAATGAATAATCAGAGCAAGCCTATCACGGAGGTAAACCTACGCCATTTCTTGTGCAGGACAAAGATAGTATGAGGATAGAACATAATCACGTGGAAGATCTGGTTCAACTTGGTCAGGAAAGGTTTGAGCACTGGCAATGATCCTAGTCAAATGAGGTTGCTCCCCAAGGGGTCCAGGGGGTGATACCAACATTTTCATGCCATTATACTGCCACTCCCATATACTGATTCTGTGAGATATGGCTGCACATAGAGTTGATTTTGTTACACATCACTGCGTAATTCACAAATGAGCAATAGGGTATATTTAACATGGTAATATCAATAACCCTTAAAGGGTTAATATGGCTGAATTACTTTTCCCAACTTTACCCCTAGTAACGGTTGATGAGTTTGGAAATAATTGGGATAGGGTTAGGTTAGCTAGGTTATGTTACTCACGTATTTACTCACTCTAGTTAGGTAGTGGTACTGAGAAAGAGAGGATCAGTTTTGCAATAGTACATGTATACCATATTCTAAAGGCATTTCATTTTAAACATGAAATTTTTTTGCTCTTTCCAAGATTGCAATGCCTGCAAAAAATTCTGAACTAATTTCGCAATGGAATTAATGATGATTTTATGTCGCGCGTCACTAGAAGCCCTTTCCTCGCCCACTTATTTATATTTCAGTGCAGCAGCGGTGTGTGCCCAGACCGCAATAATTTATTTATGGGATTTTTTATCGCTTTTTAAGCATCACCCATGGTGCAGCAATGGGAGTGTCTAAACGAAAGTTGACCTTTATGAAGTTGGAAACTCTCCATACTGGCACATTCAGTCTATAAATTAGCATAGTCTAATGACAGGTGTAACATATGAAGGTCTAGCTATTCTGCACTGTACAAAAAAATCTCAAAAAAATTTGACACCATCACTTCCTCAGTGATGTCATACTAAAAACCTTAACCCCCCCCCCCCCGCCCCCCCGCTTCGAATGAAAAATTACAGAGGGTAAGAAACGTGCTGAGATCCCTACCTCATTAAGAACCCATACAATGCCAATGAGTCATACCTACACATTTATACATCGCCTCCGCCAAAAAGGGAAGTTTTCCCTGGAATAACCAGAAACTACAAAATATGCCAGTTAACCATGAACTCTGTAACCTCTTCCCCTATAGAGTCGTGCGTTTGCGGCCCACCTCAAACTTGGCAATTATATCGAACTTGGAATACACATTGTGTGCAGGCAGGAGGGGAGGGGGTGCATTGAATGTGTGTGTGTCAGATTAGCTCTCCCGCTAAGAAAGTAAAAGTACACAAGTGGAAAGGTGAAGGAATCATTTTGCCTGAGGACATGGGTCGGATGGATAAGCCCCCTCCAGGTACAGTAGAAAAAGGCGGGGAGAGAGAACACTACTCTCTCCCCCCTATACCCACCATCCCCAACTCCGGTCACTACCAGAATAATTTGTCTCGGAAAAGTTTTTGGTGCCGATATCGAGGCCACCTTCCCCCGCGGCTTCCGAAAAAGAAAGTGCGTGTGCCCCGGTCATGGCTTCCTATTACGTCAGGCCATTTTCCTCCGGATGGCTTCTAAGGGAGGCGTCAACCATATAAAAAGACCATACTGAACATGTGAGCACCACACTCTCTTCACAGCCTTTTGAGAAGTTTGATCAGCTCTCCAATCGACATCAACATGTACAAGCTCGTAAGTTATCCGTGGGTAGCAGCGGGTTGGCCGGTTGTGTGGACATGCGGTCTCAAGCCGCGGTAGTTCAGTGGCAGAACACACACTCAAGCAGTGTGGAACCTGGGTTCGATTCCCAGCTGTGGCCGGCCGGCATGTACCAAGTGGAAGTGTGACATTGGACGTAGCCGGTAAGACCTGCATATCAAGGCTCTCCGGCTGCGTCCAATCAGTGGCAACTTCAGGCATCATTTGAGACATTTATTGCTGCTAAATGACGTTTATCCACAGGCAATCTTCCTCGCGGTGGTGTCCGTGGCCTACGCTGGAGCTCCCCTGGCCGCCCCAGTGGGATACGCCGCCCCTTATGCCGCCCATTACGCCGCCCCTTACGCTGCACCTTATGCCGCATACGGTGCCGCATACGGTGCCGCATATGCTCCATATGCAGCACACGCCGTTGCTGCCCCAGTAGCCTATGCTGCACCAGTGGCCAAGGTTGCTGCTCCAGTCCTGGCTGCCCCAGCTTACCACGCATATGCCGCCCCAGCAGTGGCTAAGATTGCCGCTCCAGCATTCACCTATGCCGCACCCGTGGCCAAGGTAGCTGCCCCTGTTGCCGTCGCCCATGCTGCTCCTCTGGCTTATGCTGCACCAGTGGCTAAGGTTGCTGGTCCCGCCTACGGTTACGGCCTTGGCTATGGCGCCCATTATGGTGCCCACCACTATGGCGCCTATGGTGCCTTTTTGTAAGGAACAGGACCGGTGATTATTGTATTACGTATTTGAATTAAAAGAGATCATTTGTAAAAAAAAAGTCAATTGTGGTATTATTTACGACATTGCGTTGTTGTTTCCCTTGTTTCATGAGATTCCAAAAATATGTGTCAAATAGCAGCATTGTTTCGATTTCAATTGTTTACCGCAAAAATAGTCAACATGCCAGGCGTACGAGGTCCAAGGGGTTAACCACTTCAGTACTCCTGTGTACACCTGCAGTGGTACTCCCAGGTACTCCTTTACTACTTAGGTACATTACTCTTTGGTACTCCTTGGTAGGCCCTACTCCTTGAATTTGGTACTCCAGTGTACACTTTAAAGTCGAGTGGTTAACCCCTTGCGTAGGTCACTTCTAGATTGTTACCTTCATTGGTGACGTGTGCAAATGATTCCATTCATCACTGGGATATGACACTTTTTACATAGTGAGAAGCTTCGTTGCATAATTTGCCGGGCGAAATTGAGACCACAATGCCGATTGACCATTGAGAGTGTGGAAAAAGCATTTCCGAATCATTCAAAATTATTGTGCGAATTGATAATTATAATATTAATGCTTCGATAGAGATCATGAACTAAATGATTACCTCACATCTTTGAAATGTGCCTTTTTTTTAACGAGCGCTATGACCGTATGGGCTGAGTTGTCAATAGTTCTCTAAGTCTCATGCACAAAGCTATAGGCCTATACTGTATTATTATACACTATAGAGATAGACTTTTTCCCGGCTTTTTCCACTTATGACAGATTTAACGTTACATAATCACAAACATTTTCGTATAGGCCTACTACTTTTTTGCATGATTATTAATCACGGCTAATCTCTTGCCGTGAGTCATGAATAATTGTTTTCTATTGGTTGATGCTTAGGTGATTTCACAACACTGCAATAATGGGCATGAACAAAAAAAAGTTCATTATGATGCCTCAATTTCTTTTTATTCCTCAGGGACAATCTAGTCTTGGAGCTACAATAATGAATGCCTGCAAAATAAATCTAGGCTACGATTATTTCAATGTAACATATTTCCATCAATTTTATATCGCAGCTGATTCCGAATATGGAACACAAGGGCAATAAAATTCCGCCGATCATTCTCGTCACATATGGTTCTGCACTACATTATGCGTCAGTAATGGATGCCATTAAACTTAATTTGCTGACAAATTGATGTCCGACTGCCCATTACTAATCGACTGTTGTGCTGCATCACGATTGTGACTTTCAAGGCGATGCTTGTGCACCAACGTCGGCACCAGCAATGCAGAGCCATATAGTGTTGAACGTGTGTAAAATTCCGACAGATGGGAGTCTCTGGGCTTCTTATAGGGTCTTACAGTTGGATGACACTTTTCTAGCATGATTCACTGTTATGGACTGTTTGGGTAGCTCCTGGCAGGGAGTACGTATATTGTCAAAGAACTTCAGAATTGGTTCATACAAAATAATGTGGATCCGAGTTTATAAAGTGCATGAGAAACTGCACACTAAGCATAGTGTTACATAATAATGTGACAAGGTTTAGGGTGAACTCTTGGGGACCAGAGGCGTCATTTAGTTTCCGAATCGAGGCAATGGGCTTCAAACGTAATATATCCACTATAATTTGAATTTTCACAGCAGCTCCCAATTTTCAGACTTGCATAATATGCAAATTAATTAAATTAATGAAAGTTTTAGTGAACTATATTATAGTTCACTAAAACTTTCATTAATTTAATTAACGCTTGGGCATTACCGATTGTACCATACGTTATCAATGATTACAATGAATGTAGTAGTAGTAGTAGTAGTAGTAGTAGTAGTAGTAGTAGTAGTAGTAGTAGTAGTAGTAGTCGTCGTCGTCGTCGTCGTAGTCGTGGTAGTGCCTGACCTTCTTATGAGGTGTGCAGAACGTGTCCAAGTCCGTGGGCAGGGGTAAGTGGGAGGGCTTGGTGATGGCATCGAATCCCGGTGTAACGGGCGAAACGTATCCCGGGCGAAATGTACCCACCCCGGTACAAATCGCCCGGGTTATTTGTACCCCCCCCCCC
>JYFJ02003670.1:0-38943 GCA_000934665.2 Catajapyx aquilonaris
TGAGGTACAAGTTGCATGACGTTGGATTGTACAACCTCAGGAAACAACCTTGACGTGGTTGGAATATGAGGTCGCAAGGTTGCTCCTCACTGGCGAGGTTGTGAGGTTGCGAAACCCAACCTCCACGCGACCTGTGAGGTACAAGTTGTCTGACGTTGGATTGTACAACCTCAGGAAACAACCTTCACATAGTTGGAAAATGAGGTCGCATAGTTGTAACTAACGTTGCAAGGTTGTAAGGTTGCAGAATGCAACCTTCTACAACCTCACTGGAGTTGTAAATAACCAGGTCGTATTAGGCGCAACCTATACGCAACCTGTTAACAACCTCGCAACCTCGAAACAACCTAGTTTCAACCTAAAATACAACCTCGCAACCATGGAACAACCACATACAACTTCATTACAACCTTAAAATTTCCGTAAGGGTGGACATGGGGCACCTAAAAAAATTTACCAGTCGAGTCATCGACCTATTGCGATATGTGATGATTGGCCTTAATCATGCATGTTGCCGGTACTTACCAACTGGCCAGTTAGCAGTATGCACCGGCCGCAACTGGAAGCTCTCCTGATGTCAGACACGGTGAGCATGGGCACATCCAGCCCCTCAGTTCCGGTCCGCTGTGGTGGCTCAAGTCACGTCCATGCTGCAAAACAAAGCCCCAATGTCACAACCACGCCAGACAGGCCCACACACCTTCAAACCATGCACAGGGCAATAAAAGCATGCCCCAACTTGCGCTAAAACAATCTCCCGAGCCCCACCCTACACTTGCCCCCAGTGCGTGCATCAACCTGTGTCCTGCCCCTGGTCCTGCCCCTGCTTCCTTCAACGTCCATTCTTCAGCTCCACTTGCACCAGTCTAGGGCCACCCACACCCACCCACAATGGCTTTCCTCCCACCGCCTCCCACCAACCCAAGCCAGCAGCGTTGCAATCCCTCCCAACCATCCCCTCTCCTTCCCACAGGGACTCTTCCCTTCCCAAAGGGTACTCTTGGCAACAGGGACTCCCGAGGGAATGGGGTGGACAGGGAGGGAAGGAGAAGGAAAAGGGGGGAGAAGTAGCCTCTACCCTCGGGGGTGTCTGGCAGTAGGAGGGGACGAAAGTTGCAACACGCCTTTGCTAGCCTCCACACCAGGCCCCTTGAAATAAGCAAATGCTGGATAAACTTGCACTACTCAAGTCAGTGAGAATTTGTGAAGAAATAGCAGCAAATAATTATTTCAACCATGATATGCTTATGATAATGACGCATGATGCATTTCAGAATTATTCCCACACTCTTGGCTGCACTCTTGGATGCACTATGAAGAAGAGGAGCTACTTACATAGGTGGGCCTGCCATCATTGGGGTCCCAGAAGCCCAATCGTACTTTGCGAGAAATAACCTTCCAGGAGCAGACGCTCAACCCAAACACACAAGACAAGGT
The DNA here is from genome assembly GCA_000934665.2 of Catajapyx aquilonaris. Taxonomy (NCBI): domain Eukaryota; kingdom Metazoa; phylum Arthropoda; class Diplura; order Dicellurata; family Japygidae; genus Catajapyx; species Catajapyx aquilonaris. The sequence goes on from JYFJ02003670.1 coordinate 1,438, forward strand.
CTCATAACGACAGAAACAAAAAAAAAATACGATCAGCATGTACCAAAAAAATGACCAGAACGTGATGAGCCCACAAGGACACCCATGTCCGTATTCTGAGCATGTGCCTCAATGGAAAGGTGCGAGCTAGATACTATTATACAACAAACACAGCATATACTGGTTTTAGTGTAGCTGTTAGATACTGAATAATAATCAGGAAAATTAAATACTTGGTCTTGTAGAGCAATGACATATCTTTGATCACATTACCAGTAAACCTTAATCCTTTTGAGGAAATCAAGTGTTAATTTGTACCATTCACCCAATTTTCACCAATTTCCAGGTTCAATATTAGGTGTACAAGACAGAGGAACTCTGAGGTATTTATCACACTAATTTTTTCTTGACTGGCGCAAATAGGAAAACCATCCAGTACGGTTTCAGAGGCAGTGAATCTGCAGCAGAGGCGATCATTCTAAGAAATGACTCATTTTAAAGGCGCAGTCAGATTTAGGAATTTTGTTTTTCGCAAACACTTGACCTACTGACACCGCGTCTCAATAATAGACACATGTCATGTGTGTTGCATAGTGATGAGTTACATTGTAATACGTTAACAGTGAATGTTGTGTTGCATAGTGATTGCATGTAAATAAAGGACTCCTTGACTAGCTGCATTCAGAACGGTCGTACTTTACCTTTGCTCTCCATTTCCCTGCCCTCCTACGTTCGGCAGGGATCATAACAATGTGGTAAGTGGTACAAGTATGGGCAATGACTTTCCAAGCCATTAAAAAAAATGGAAGGGCTGATATATTACATGAGACCAGCTGTACTGGCTGGGACCTCAGGCATTTTCCGTCTCTGGAAATGAAAATAGGACCAACATTGCATCGGAGGAGAACACAGTAGAAGTGCAGAGATTCCACCCAAGTCAGTATAGATAACAAGACTGTGCAGGAGGATCTCTCTTCATCATCAATTCACACAGACATCCTCAATAATAAACTGCGTTTTATGTTCCTTATGCAATATTTTTGCATTGTGAAGATGTAACTTTGGGGCCCGATCCATTTCAGCAGATAGAACAGAACGGGACAATCATGTCCAGGAGCAGGTGCCTCTGTCGCCCTCGTTTACCTTCACACCTGTCCATTGTTGTCCACACTGGTTGCATGACACAAACACAATGATTCTACTACCCTTGGAAACCTCTGGTCTTTCAACTTCCACACAAGACTGGTCTGCGCCTCAGCCTAGCAATATAACGTCTCTCTGCGTACTTGAATATAGTGTTTAGGTGGAATCATGTTCACACACACACACAACTACAAAGCATGGGGGTTTCTGAACACCGCTCCTTTTGCCATAATTACTGGCCTCACAAATATACATAGACAGATTAAGGACAAATAACCTATATATTTCTGATAAACCATATAAATATACAGACTTACAAGATTAATAATGCTGTAACGTCCAAGAGTTGTAACACAAACAACACTAGATTAAATACATTCGTACGTGTATTATATGAGTTGCATTTTTCCTGGACAAACAGAAGTGCGTCAAGATCATGTCTCCCTCCTACTGTAAATGTCTTAATATGGCATGGCCAAATCCTTTGCATATGCCTTATGTAACAGAATCGGCTTATTTTTTGGAACACAAGCATAGGTATCGAGAAGAAAGCGGCTTTGACACTCTCAATGCTGAGCAGCTTAAATTTAGGCATGTGGATGACTTTTCATGTGGCAACAAATGGGTGGCAACAGAATGATCATGTGCATTTTGCAGAAAGCAGCCAGGTTCAGTTAAAATATCAGGGACTGAGCATCACTAATATATTACTTTAAATGCGACTGTTATGAAAAGCCTGAGAAAACACCTCGGAAGAGGACCATGCCACATCATAAGACTTCTGGAACTAGTAATAAACATTCCAAGGCTAACCGGCTATGTAACTGTTGACAAGAGCTAAGTAACTGTTGACGACATCAGGTATATTTTACCAACCAGCAAACCAGAAGAATTTAGCTAGGTATGATGGTATTTCATCTGCCTAAAACATGCTACATATCATCCGAGGCCTATCCTACACCCATCCAGATGATGAAGGAAGTCAGCACAAAAGACAAAGTCATGATTTCTAGGTGACACCTGGTGACACTCATCCAGTACACATGCGGTGACAGCTGCAATATTCATCTTTCTAATCATCTTCTCTAATCAGTGTCACGACCAACCTGAAGGTTTATCTCAGAAATAATGTAGCGACCCCAACATACATGGTCCGACAATTAGTGTAACACCGGTACACCAAAACTGACACCCAAACTGAGGCCATGTCACTCGATACTTGCCCAGATACCCCAACGGCCCAGTGGTGTGCAGACAGTAGACGCCACGAAGGGTGGCGCCGAAATAATATGAGAAGCATTTGGAACCGGAACTACGACGCAAAGTTGTCAAAGGATTTATACCTGTTGAGATTACTGATTGGCAAACTGCCGGGGGGGAGACCCGAAGGATAAAAATATATGGATAAGATTACCAATAATATCTGAGAGCCTACACCAGTGGAGAACATCCATGATATACAGCATCCTACATGATCAACTTATGAACTTAGGCGCATCAATATACAATATGCAACATCTGATAGGAAAAAAAAAGTGATCCCCCTCTCAATTCACTGTTGCCACAGCAATAGTAAAATCAAGGCACATATGCTCTCAATCTGCAACCATTGAAAATGTGTCAGAAACATAACATACCAGTTACCACTCTTGACATTCACTGAATCTGCCGAAAGCATGCTGTACCAACACCTGCTGTAAAATTCACAGAGTGCCAGAGGTTAAAATAAGATCCATATGCACCACAGCACTTATAAGAATTACGCAGAGATGGAAGTATATGTTCTACACATCATGCGGATCCTGGATTGATTGAACAAAGAGCCACAAATGTCCCAGGACTACTCTGCTGGGCATGGTGGCCATTAGACAACTTTGAGATCAAGTCTTTATGGTGATTACTCCTTTGATAAGAAATGTTACGACTTTTTCTTATTTTCAATTCTGTATTTTGCATTGCGTGTAATAGTATGAACAATTATTCACTCCACCGGTCACAAGCAAGACAAGTGTCTATGAGGTCCTATGAGGGAGAGATCAAAAGAGTTCCTTGGCACACTTCTTCAGAAGAGGCAGAAGATAATCATAAGCACACCCGACGACCATACAAACCCGTAATTCAGGTCAGCCATGGCCGATTCAGCTAAACACTACCTATTGGACCACCAAGAGGGCCTAGGGAGATGCATTGAAATCTATTTGGGGAATGCGAATGGTTTCATACTGTATATGTTATTGTTGTAGTTGAAGATGACCTGGAACTTTTAAATGTTTCATATCATTTTCTCAATATGCTGATAAACCACGCTCATTGAGGCATACCAGGTTAAATATACAGGGTGTAAATGAATTCAGCCGACAAACTTGTAGGGGTGATAGAGGGGACCAAGACAAACATATTTGACATAGGAAACCGTGTCCGGAAACGCCATCTAGAGGGGGTTCATAGACGAGGAACGGGTGCGCTCAGACGCGTCAGGCGAGAGGCGCTAGGCGAGCGGACCGTTTAGTTGCTAGGTGGCGGGCGGATTGTACACAACTTTGGGCATTTCGCCATAACCTGGCAACAACAGAGTTGTTGTTTATTATCTGCGCGCTACCTAGCATGCTGACTTTACTTGCTAGGTGGCTCTGCTGTTCCCAGGTTATGGTGAATTGCAAAGCTGTGTACAATCCACCCGACACCTAGCAACTAAACGGTACGCTCGCTAACACAGCCAGCCTGACGCGTCTGAGCGCACCCGTTCCTTGTCTATGAACCCCCTCTAGATGGCGTTTCCGGACACGGTTTCCTATGTCAAATATGTTTGTCTTGGTCCCCTCTATCACCCCTACAAGTTTGTCGGCTGAATTCATTTACACCCTGTATTGAAGCCCACCTGCTTGCGACCATTTCCCAGTGACGACCATACTATCTTCAGAAGACATCTTGCAATAAAGACTATGCAAAGCAAGGTTCAAAGCACGACTATTAGTATATAGGCCTACATGTACAAGACATTTATTCAAAGAAAACGTAGTGTATCTAACATGCCATACAAAAAAATGAATGAAAGTTTGTGGTTATTGCCATTTGTGAACATGTAATACGCCATATAAATATTGCAAGGGTATACATTCATGAACTTAGCCAAGAAATCACCATACAATGTTGCAGAAAGATAACACTGTGGGACTTACAGACCGACAGTTTTTTTAATTCGTTTATATATGCGGGTTGCAATTAGTTAGAATGGTAAAATTATCATACTCAAGGTCACAAAACAACAACTTCATTAACACTCTGCTGACCATCTACCAGAAGTGTCATTCTGCCGGTCTTAATGAGGTGGCCAAGTTTTTATAGAGAAAATGTCACACCATGATGGTGGAGAATATTGAGTTGGACATTTATCAACAAGATGGCAATCCAATGCCCAGAATGAGGGAAACAATGGCCAAGTCAGTGTGCTAGAAGCAGGTATAGGTACTCTTCAGTATGCATTCCGGTCTCATACTTCATGAGCCGACGCAGCTAGGCTTTACTTGAAGGATGAGACACACAGACTTACATCCCAACCGGTTAGTACGACCAAGAGCTAATAACAGTACGACCATCAAGAGCTAATAACGGTACGACTATGTCATCTGACTTACCAAAGAATCACAACTTCATATGTATTATTATGATTGACATAGCCTAATCTGGAATGAACACATTGTCTCAGGTCTTGTTGCATTCCCCATAGATCCTACATGATGAATGCTCACAAAATTTCCTGCGAGAAATGAAAATATTAATTCTGTTGGTTCAAGTTTTGTTCTTGCACAAATGCTACGACTACGGCCACTTTAAATGACCCACTGGGACTAAGTTGCCACAATAACAAGAGAGATCTGGTATACACACTTCTGGTGTATAAATGAACATCATGGTGAGACTCTCTCAATGTTAAATAAGATGCACTGTTGAAGCTCTTGAAGGGCATCCACCACAGTGGTGGAAGAATAGGACAGACCATTTATGATTATCTCATGATGACAGACCTGACCACCTTGAATTAAAAGGCCCCATACATATCAGGGCCAAGAGGAACAATGCAAGTGTCAGTCACAGACAAAGATGACCTGACAGCAGCGGGCAGGCCCAGGGGCAGAGGGACAAGCGGGCGGAACACAACCGACGGCCATTAAGACAAAGAGAACGAGTGACGTCACAGGGGGGCACAGTCACATCGCGGGTTGAAGTAACGGCTACTGGATATCGCGCCTATCACAAGCTGTTATTCGCCTAATTGTATAAGTGGAAGAACAGCTACTGGAAAATAACGTTTAATCTCATCCTTAAGAGGACGCCAGGAGTGTAGGCCTGGAAATAAGGAGATGACGTCATTCCCACTCTATCTCCAAGTGACGCTATCGTGGTTCCAACCCTGCCTGCCTCCCTCCTGTTCCTTTTTCTCTCTCTCTCTCTCTCTTCCCTTCGCCTTGGTGAGGACTGGACGTGTGTCGCGTTCTGTCCGCATATATCCGTGTCTCTCTCGCCCCGGGGCCGCCCCCGGGGCGTGCCCGCAGCAGCACCAGGTTTGCATCGTGGTTAAGCCTGCCGAATATTTTGCAAGTGTTGTTTCCAACAGAGCGGTGTAGTACGATGTTCTTCGTACGTGTCGTCGTCGTGAGGTTAGTTAGTCTGCAGTCCTGCTGGCGTCCGTCGCGAGGTGTTCCTGTTTGATTCGTCCACTGTTTGGCCTCGTCGCATCTTCTGATTGCCGTCGTCGCCATGCAGTCATTATTTCATCATTCAGTCCAGAATTTATGGTGTTCCGTCTTAGGATATGATAGCTTGGATCCTATTTACTTGTTGTCTTACTCTTAGGTGCATGATGATTGTGCATTACTGGCCGAGTCGCCCTATCTACGGAAAGATCATTTTTGTATACATGCTTAATGTATTTGAAAAGTTGACCTGAATCAGGCAACTTATCGGCTGTGTCAGCTAATCTTGAACAGAAATTGTTGGTACCTACTGTGGTGTGCATTACTTACAACTTATTATGTTAGTACTGGCATCTGTAAGCAAAACCTTTCCTAGCCCTGTTTGAGTGGCTATTGACCTCGTGGCAGAGTGTGTAAATTTTGTGCTAGAATAATTGAAATGATGATAGTGTAATTGGGAGTGGGCAGTGTTAATTACAACAGTATTGTGCATGTCTCAGGTGTGAGTGTGGTCAGCATTCCACTTTCTTGCATTTTTCTTGATAAGTAATGGTCAGCATGTGACCTGAGTTGACGGTCGTTTTCAGATGTTTGTCGTTACCAGATTATTATTTATGTCTAGAAGGTGACCCTTGATCAGTGCAGTAACACCTTTATCTGGCATTTATGTGCCATTTCTACAACAGTTGGATTTCGTCATATCCTTGTACTGTAGGACACAGAATCGACTGCATGCCTGCCTCAAGCACCAAGCAATATTGGTGCATTTATATTGCTTCTTCTCAGCACTCTTTGCTACTAGAGAGGGATATGGGTAACATAGCCTATATGTAAGCTATAGGCTTTTTATGAGACACTCTTTGCTATTGTAGTGTTCAAGAAAATATTGAAGAGTTGATGCCATGTAAATCTTGCTATTGGAAAATAAAGACCTGTGATATGCTAATATGCTATATGAAGTACGTGACACACCAAACTCTTCACCAATAAGGGATTAACTGCTGGAACAGCTAAATAATGGGCACAAACTACTGGAGCAGGTCTGACTGGCCAGAATGACTGTGTGTGTGTGGATTCAATTACGTGCTTGATCCGTTGTTCAAAATATTGTCACTTGCTAACTGCCAAGAGTTGCTTGTTTTTTTATAAATAATGCATTTTACTCAAATTTTCAAACTATGCATATATCATCACAGTTCAGTAAGTTATCACAGAAAAGTGAGTTTTAATTCTCACCCTTCTGGTTTTCCATATGACGTGTAATCGCCAAGTCCTTTTCTTGCGTTAGAAATGGCATTTTGTCGCAATTTGCACTATATAGCATTTTATTCTACATAATTATAGAGAGTACCTGCATTGGACCTTGTTGTCATCCTGGCATACAGGTACTGAAGTACTGTGTAATTCCTACTCCCTGTCCCCCTCCACATCCTTTCCACCCGCCATTTCTGGCCCATCCCTCCAGCCAGATCACCCGAGACAAGATCTCTCTCAGGTTATGTAATGTATAAGATGTCTTTCTCTCTTCGTTGTTCCACCTGACCCATTTAGTGTACATGTCAATTAGGCAGCACGTTTTCAGTTTCATTCCGGGCATATTTACAAGTATTTAAGATTACAGGCAGACCTTATGGAGAGTATAATCCACTTTGTTACGAATCATCTCCACTGCATGTTAATATTTCCATGTTCTTCAATTCCCATTGGGGCTGAGTTGGTTGCATACAATCCAACAAAAGATTTTTGCTCAACCTAAACAGACGCCAAAATTGACAATCAGTCAGATGCACTATTACGAGGTTTGGACGGAACAGATGAGGATCAATTAATTCGGCCAGGGATGCAATTATGGACTTCTGTCTGTGTGTACTGACCATGCAGGAACTAATTTCTGGTGAATGATTCGCTGGCCTCCGTCGGAAGTCAATAATGTCATCAGCTATACAGGGTGGTCCTGACAATCATGCATCCAACAAGACCTGATGCATATGGAATGTGGGTTGCACCAAGGGGGACACAGGATAGTGCTGCAGGGTACATTACGGATGGCGCCACTGACCGTGACCCGGGGTCAAAGTCACATTCGTCAATGGAAACCCCCATAATTTATTCCAGATATTGACACTACATGAAAAGCAAAGACACTTTCACGGGGACCACATTGTCAATTGAATCCGCCAACAGCGGCAAAAAAAAAATGTTGAAGATGGTGATATTCACCTTGGTTGTGACCTGCAATATGAAACAAATGTTACCTATTAACTTTATGGAAGCAGTGTCGGTATAGTATTACATTTTGCATTTGTCTAACAGGAACTGGATTTTGTTTTTTTTTTGTTTTCTGCATCAACGTGCAGGTATTTGAGGTAGGCATAGACAGCTTCATAGTTCCACCAGACAAGGACCACTTTCTGCTTGCTGTGGAAATCTAAATACCAATTTTAGACAAAGAATATGATACGTTGTGCACATCATCACAGGCTGATTGTTGCAGCAAATATCCCTATTATTTAATATTTGGCGCAATATTGTGCCTTCGTGAAGAAAGTTGGTCTTTGCAGTCCTTGTGGATGATGAGAGACATTGGCGAGGGGCCTTTATGGTCGGGTCGCCGTAACTCTGACACAGTCCTTTGTCTGGTCTCATTAATCATACGGCTTTGGGAGCGAACAGTATGTACGTATTTAAAATCAAGTAAAAATACGCAAAGTTGTGCACAGGTACCGTTGGTATGGTCAATATAGTGTACCACGGAGTATTCTTGTAACCTTCTTTCCACTCTTCCACCCTCTTCTTCTGTGTGACATCAATGGGCGTGAGATTGTGAGGAATGGGACTGTAGTAAGCTATTTGCTCCGTCATGTTGTCATATCCGATGTCCCCAAAGAACCTCCGAATCTGCTTAGCTGACATCCTTGGTGGTGTCATGGGCGCATAATGCTGTGACAGTTGCTCACCATTGGCATCCTCTTGTGAAGGACTCCCGACAAGGACAAGTGGTGTTTCCTTGACAGCCGGTGTTGTGGAAAAGTCCATTCCGTCCTCCTCCTCCGGTTAGTCTGTCACACACATTGCATTTGGTGGTGTAGGTTCATCTACCTTCATTCTTTCCTCTTCTTCTGCTTCTTCATGTTGATGTACATGGTCGATGTCATCATCTTCTGACCATTCACCAAATATGTCGAATAGTATGTCCTTCCTTGTCTTCTCCAACACAACTGCAGATGGCTGGGTTTGATACTCTTCATCTTCATCCTCTGATAGGGGCCTAAATAATGGTCTGAAGAGATGGTCCTTCTCTTCTTCGTGCTTAGGGTGGGTTCTTTTCGTCTCTCTTCTACTTCGTCGTCGTCCCGTTCGGCGAAAAGGAAGACCCCAATTCTTTTTTTCCAGGTTTTAGCCTCTTGGGGTCATAAATGTGGAGGAATTATTCCTCTGCAGCTATGTAGACGATGCTATTTTCTCTTTATTGTATTGTTCTTGCCGTGTTGTGAACTGTCTAACTTCTGTCTCTTATTGAATTAAAGAACCACTATTGGCACTTGGAAAACGGACTGCCGTGTGTTCCATGGTGTATGCCTGTTTGTAGCATGTAAGGGCATTGTATTTGTGGCAAAATACTTGTAAATCAATATGCATGGCACTGCCCTCTGGTGCTTATCGAAATAACTGATTCATTTGAGAAATATAGCTGAACATTTTACAGGGACAAAGCAACGTGATAATTAATTGAAAAACAAATTGCTGTAATTTGAATTAAATTATTAAGTATGTATAGGGTACGACCACAGTTTTATGTACCTTAAAGGCGCACGGTACCTCCTACTTGCCCAACTGGTCCACTCCCACACTACGTGGTGAGGTTTGATCATCACAGATATGGATCATTATTGTTGCGTCATGTTGCCGTCACGTCGCAAGTTGCACATCCTGGTGTTCTTTGCTTGCAGATTGTCCGTGTACCTCGTCGCATCGTCTGTCTGAGGTCATCATGCAATCATTATTTAATGCTGAAGCCCAGAATTTATGGTGTTCGTCGTGGAATAGGAAGCGTTGGTCACAATTGACGCAGTTGCCATGACTATTGGACGCATGTTCATTGTGCAGTACTGGCAGGGTCATCCAAGCTGGAGAGGTACGTTTGTGTACATCCTTGTGCATTTTCAGAGTAGGCCAAAAGCAGGTGTGATAATAGGAGCAACTTATTGGCTGTGTCACGGTATCTTGAACAGCAATTGTTGGTACCTACTGTGGTGTGCATTATTCAATAAAACACAACTTAGTACTGTCGTGTTCGTAATCAATCTTTTCCAGCCCTGGTTGAGTATGGTAATATAGCCTCTTGACAGTTTGTAATTAAGCTTGTGGTATATTAATTGCAATGAAGATAGTGTACATTGTCAGTGGAAAGTGATGATTACACACACAGTATTGTTGTGTATGTGGAATTTGTCTAAAGTGAGAGTATGGTCAGCATGCGACGATAGGTTTCTGTGCTGTTGTGTGTGTGTTTGTGATTTTTTTTTAGCCTTTGTCGTCGCCAGAAGCTTTACGACGTATGTCAAGAATCTGGCTTCATGTGACATTTGAAATAAGCAAACAAGTTCGTATTTATTGGTCACCCGACCTCCTCTTTTATTGTACTGACTGACCAGTAGAGAAATTACTTGCAGTGGTTGGAAATGTGTACGACACAAAATAATATACATATCAAGCACCAGGCAACACCACTGATGCATTTATGGTGTTTCCTCACAGCACTCTTTGCTACTGTAGTGTTCATGAAAATATAGAGGAGTTGACTGCATGTAAATATTGCTATTGGAAATAATGACCTGTAATATGCTATGAATTTCCTGACACACCAAACTCTTCACCAAGGGATTAACTGCTGGATCAGCTTTAAAAATGTGCACAAACTACTGGAGCAGGTCTGACTGGCCAGAACGACACTCTGTGGATTCGATGATGATCCGTTGTTCAAAATAATGTTATTTGCTAACTGCCAAGAGTTGCTTGTCTTTTTATAAGTGATGCTTGTGCATGGTCTGTCTCCAAACGAATTTTACTGAAATTCCCAAACTATGCTGTCGTTCTGCCATGGATATATCATTGCAGTTCAGTAAGTTGTCACGGAAAAGTGAATTTTAATTCTCACTCTTTTTGCTCAACCTAAACAGACGCCAAAATTGACAATCAGTCAGATACACTATTATACGGGGTTTGGAAGGAACAGATGAGGATCAAATAATTCGGCCAGGGATGCAATTCTGCACTGTGTTGTGGTCCTACATGCAGAAACTATTTGCCAACTAATATCTGATGAATGATTCGCTGGCCTCCGTCGAAAGTCAATAATGTCATCAGCTATACCCAGAGAGTCAAGAACTTGCTGGCTGGTTCGATCAATCAGCAATGTTTCTTATGTAACAACCTATTTATTCCGCTAAACGGCGTATGGGTTGCAGTTATTTTACAGGTACTAATACATATATCGAGCATTTGTGCACTACATTCTGTCTCTGTTTATCTTTAGTAGGTATGTTAGGACTAATAGACAAGTAGTCACCCTGCCGCTGAGATTTTTTTGCCTTACTACAAGGATCATTGGTACTCAGTTGTTTCAGACTTGCTTCAGATTATGTAGTGATCCAAAACTTCAGCCAATATATTTTTTGTTGTCTGCCTGAGTCTTGCCATGACAACAAAGGCAGAGGGCTCGCATGCTTCGTATGAGGTCCAAATGTTCCATACAGGATTTCAGGGCCAATATGATTATGATTCCCAATGTCTTGCCTTATTCCTCCAATTAAACATACATGTCACTGTGCATGTTACTGATGGGACTTCTCTCTTGGGAAACTTGGCCATATTGTGGAATTCATTGTGGAAGTATAATTAGAAGTGTAGGGTCAAGAGCGATTCCAGTGAAGGTCCAGCTCCCAAATCATATAGTTCAGTAGGTAGCTGCTAACTGCATGTAGCAGGCTGAAATAGGTCATAAAATCATCCCTGCAATAATTGCTGTCAGTATTTAAAATCAAGTAAAAAATAAGCCAAGTTGTGCTCTATATCACAAATACTGGGCCCAAATTTCACCATTGTAGCACATCCTTGTTCTTGTCATTAACAAATTGTCGTCAAACAATTGCTCACGTGGTAGAAGACAAACCTGGGTTAAGCTAGGCCATTCTTGTAGGGGATAAGCTCATCTCTTAGGGGATCATTTGCTTGAAGGCTGTATGTCGAATGATATGTAGTGATTATAGGTTATTCTTGCCCAAGAAGGTTTAGGGGCCTTTGGGACCGTTCTTCTCGTGTGGAGTGCATGCTTCACTTCATTTGCACCGCGACAGTTCTCTGCATCATATTCAATTCAACTTTTATCAGCATCCCTGCATCAGGCGCAGGGAGCTCTGTGCACCATAGAAAATATATATAGGTTTTTTATTGTCTTGTGCTACAGGTTTCCTATTTTGACACCTTTTGACCACAGAAGTCTTTGGGTAAAGCTAATGTCTCCCTCTGTCGATTTTTTTCCCCATTCATTTGGTGGCATATCTTCAGCAAAATTTCAAAAGTTTGTGTTGAGCGTAACTGCTGTGGTCCTCCTGGGGTCATAAATGTGGAGGAATTATTCCTCAGCAGCTATGTAGACGATGCTATTCCCTCTTGATTGTATTGTTCTTGCCGTGTTGTGATCTCGCTAACCTTTGCCTCTCGATGAATTAAATAATCACTATTGCCACTTGCAAAACTGACTGACCGGCTGCCTGCACGACCTTATTGCGAAGTGTCCGGGCGAGGGAATATGCAAAGTGCAGAGCAATCTCGTTGCTATGGTCATTCTGAACTCATTTGAACTCCCCCGGGTGGTTAGTCTCAAGGAATCCCACCCGAGACGAAGCCAGAGACTACACAACTCTGCACGAGACGAAATGCCCCGGCTTGGGATCGAACCCGGGACCCTTCCATCCGTGGGCGCATACGTTACCGCAGCACCACTCCACCTCCCATACAGACGTATACATTGTCATACACCACATACTTGGAGAAGTCCAACAGAGTACGTACCCAAGAATAACACCAATAACGCAACCGCAGTAATATATACTGAATGAGAATGACACTCGTCTTCATCTATCCCCTCTATGTGATCCACGGAGTGTATGCCTGTTTGCAGCATGTAAGGGCATTGTATTTGTGGCAAAATACTTGTCAATCAATATACATGGTACGGCCCTCTGGACTCCTTATCGAAACAACTGATTCATTTGAGAAATATAGCTGAACATTTTACAGGGACAGAGCAACGTGATAATATTAATTGAAAAACAAATTGCTGTAATTTGAATTAAATTATTAAGTATATATACGAGTACAGTACTAACACAGTTTTATGTACCTTAAAGGCGCACGGTACCTCCTACTTGTCCAACTGGTCACTCCCACACTACGTGGTGAGGTTTGATCGTGACATATGGAACAGTATTGTTGCGTCATGCTGCCGTCACGTCGCACGTTGCACATCCTGTTGTTGCTGGTTGTCCGTGTGCCTCGTCGCATCTTCTGCCTGAGGTCGTCATACAATCATTATTTAATGCTGAAGCCCAGAATTTATGGTGTTCGTCGTGGGATAGGAAGCGTTGGTCACAATTGACCAGTTGCCATGACTATAATTGGACGCATGTTCATTGTGCAGTACAGGCAGGGTCATCCAAGCTGGAAAGTTACTTTTGTGTACATCCTTGTGCATTTTCAGAGTAGGCCACAAGCAGGTGTTATAATAGGAGCAACTTATTGGCTGTGTCACGGTATCTTGAACAGCAATTGTTGGTACCTACTGTGGTGTGCATTATTCAATAAGACACAACTTAGTACTGTCGTATTCGTAATCAATCTTTTCCAGCCCTGGTTGAGTATGGTAATATAGCCTCTTGACAGTTTGTAATTAAGCTTGTGGTATATTAATTGCAATGAAGATAGTGTACATTGTCAGTGGAAAGTGATGATTACACACACAGTATTGTTGTGTATGTGGAATTTGTCTAAAGTGAGAGTATGGTCAGCATGCGACGATAGGTTTCTGTGCTGCTGTGTGTGTGTTAGTGATTTATTATTTTTAGCCTTTGTCGTCGCCAGAAGCTTTATGTCAAGAATCTGGTTTCATGTGGCTTCACGTGGCATTTGAAATATGCAAACAAGTTCGTATTTATTGGTCACCCGACCTCCTCTTTTATTGTACTGACTGACCAGTAGAGAAATTACTGGCAGTGGTTGGAAATGTGTACGACACAAAATAATATGCATATCAAGCACCAGGCAACACCCCTGATGCATTTATGTTGTTTCCTCACAGCACGCTTTTTTTTTTTTACCCCGTGAATGACCTGTTAGGTCTTTAGGGGGTGGTGGATTACCACCATTGGTATTTTGGAGCGTGTTAAGATAGAATCTTATTAGTGTACTCCAGGGTTGGTAGGAGGGGATGTGCAAAGTGCATGTGCGCTGTCGTTAATTGGTCATTTTGTGAACTCCCCCGGGTGGCTTAGTCTATCGGAAATTGCCATCCGAAACGAAGCCAGAGATGGCCCAACTCTGCACGAAAGAAGGTGGGAACCCCGGGTGGGGATTGAACCCGGGACCTTAACTTCCGTGGGCGCGCGCGTTACCGCGGCGCCACTCCGTCTCCGTCCTCACAGCACTCTTTGCTACTGTAGTGTTCACGGAACAAATATATTGCTCACATGGTACAAGACCAGTCTGGGGTTTAGCTAGGCTGAATCTTACTGGATGCAACTGGGCCTTAAATGATGCAATCAATATAATGTTACGTGCGTTGTCTTGTAAATCCAATGCATATCTCACTGCATTGGCGAATTAAATAATTATTATAATACAATATCGTAATAACATATAACGTAAGACAAAGACGAAGTAGTAAGACGAAGTGAAACATCCAGTCCTGCCGCATGCTACTTCTTGAGTGTTTTAATGATTATCAGTTTGAAAACAGATCGACTACTATTGCTAATGTAGCACTTGCCTGGCGAATAGTTAATATTTCCAGGGATGTTAATGGAATTATTTACGTATGTTTGAAAGTGATTTGAAATACTGATGCTTTGCTTCATATTCTAAGCACCACACATTTTTCAGGATGCCAAACATCATGGTCTGTCTTTCATAATGTATCAAGTACTGAAATTTGGTAATAGCTTTTCATGAGGAAAGACTCTCTGAACTGAAACATTGCCAAAATCCGTCAGGGGCATGGCTTGACAAATTGTCTTGTAAATTGACCTTCTAAATAGGTTGGTCTGATGTACAAGATGTACTACGTGTCATTTTCGTCTCTATCATCGGTCTGAGGCTGAGCATGAGGGTTGGTGGCAGGTAAAACCAGAGTTTGCATGGTTGTAAAGTCAAGCTGAAGGGAATCTTAGTTCTGCTGTATGTCGAATGATGTGTTGATGATTCTTTAAGTGTCCATCAGGAAGGTTTAGGAGGTCTCTGTTAATAACATTATCGTCCATTAGTAATTATGATACTTTTGTTCACTTGGAGGTAATGCCAAGTGGGTGTGGCTTCCCCTGTTAAAAATCCAAAAGGGGAAGGAAAAATGTCAAGAACGACTAAAAATGTGGCTGTACATTAAGTCACACGAGTTTAACTTCTTACAATTGACTTTTAAGTATTAGAACAATATTAGATGATAGAATTTTCTTAACCAGAATATAAACAAGTGAATATTGTCTCATTATTTTCACACAATTGGGACAGTTGCTCATTATGGTAGTAACCATTGTTTTATTATGCTGACCAAAGTGGCAGCATCTCTAGTGTCTACTGGTATAGAGAAACATTGGCCTGTCTCTCTCTGGATCCCACCAAACACCCTCTCTTTCCATTGAACGTCGATTGATCGATTCCGACTGTTGTGCCTGGTGTCCCAAGTTTGCAGGCGTGGTTCACAAAATCGTCAAAAACCACCTCCAGGCAAACAATTCGCCCAATCTATGCATGTGGACTTACACATCTCTAGCTCATTACTCATTAGAAATGTATAGCAAAATATGTTAACCAACAAGTCATGTGGTCTAATCCAATTATCTGAAACAAACTTAGGTGGGATTTGCAATTTGCCTGATGATGGAGTAGCCCTGGGACGTAATGATCACAACATTTCTTGGTAAACGATCTTGGATGCGTCCAAACATGCACTGCTCCCAATCATCCCTTTTCCTCATCAAGGAGGGAACTGCACCAGTGGACATTGCCCATTGGATGCAGAAGGTGCATGGGAATGTCTGTTTCAACCACAAGACTCTTCAAAAAGGTGTATGTAATTTCTGTCCAGACATGTGTGCTTTCAAGGGAACATTTCCTCAGTGGTTTTCTGCACCAATCTGTCCACCAAGGTGTTGTGGTTGAAGCAGGCTTTCCCACACGCCCTTGGCATCCAATGGACAATGTGCACTGGTGAAGTTCCTTTCTTGATGAGGAAAAAGGATGATAGCGAACTGTGCCTGCTTGGACGAACCCATACTCCTGGGAGACTAGAATAAAATGCTCTCCTGTCCACTAAATGCATACTGACCATTAACTACTCCGCATGAAAATTAGCCATGCAAGGGCCTACTCAGAGATACCACTAGCACTCAGCTGACACAAATAACTCCTGAGATATTGCACACTTCGTGTCATTTGAACACACCGTATATAAAGCTAGTTGCAAAATAACGCTCTTACCTCGCGCACTCGTTGTCGAAGATGTCCCTCAGCGAGCCGCTCTCCTCTTCGGCTCGCCGCTTGCAGTTGCTGACAAGCCGACGCCTGGCCACCTCTCCTTCGTTTGGCGGATGGTTATGTGCAGCTTTATCAGTGTAAAGTCCATTGGCCACCACCATCCGAGAAGGACAGTCGTCCTTCACGCATCGGAAATACTCAGCTTGTCCCGCACAACTACTTTTCCTATATATGTAATTGTTCCTTACGAAGACAACAGATCCCTTCTTCGTCGGATCAAATTTGAGAGCGCATGGAATAAACAGTGGAAGTACTGTGCTTCTGAAAAGGGTAGTAGTTATGAATTATTAATGATCTTTGAAATTCACTTTAGGATATAAATTATCGAACCTCCCTCGAACGCACCTCTCAGGTGTTTTCATTTCTAAAATTGCGTGTAGCATATATTAGCAGCTGGATTATGATTCTCTAGTTACAGTACACCCTTAGGGTCACCATAACAGCAATTTCAAGATTTAGTCTCGCTACCGTATACTATACAAAAGGTGTTTTACGCTGTTTTATGCTAAGCAGCATGGGATCCCGGTACTTCATCCTCTTCCCTGAATGATCTGCTGAGAGGTATGGCTCCCTCCATACCTGAAGACAAATAAGATCGGCGCCCCTGATGATAATAATAATAATAATAATAATAATAATAATAATAATAATAAAATAATCGATTAGGCAAGCTAACCCAACATATGAACTAATAATTAAAACTCGTGAAAATAAACCTAAGAACAACCCGTCCCACCCCCAACCCCTGCCCACCTCAGACGACATATACTCAATATTAAACCCAGTCCCAGAAGAGGTTCCCATCCGCTTCACCGGAGGAATCAGGTCCGTTTAAGAAGTCAAGTATGAATAGGAAGGTTGGAGGGAAAACGAAGAACAAGTGATACCAGAAGGTGACTCGTTCATCAAACCCAATCTTACCATTCCTAAATAGGGCTAATGATCAAGAAAAAAAACATAGTTACTTCGTTATCCGACACGTGCCATATTCCGGAAGAAGTAGCCTATTTAATCCCGACCCCCTCCCTCCCGCGTTATACTCAAGATCATCATCAGTGTCCCCAGTGAACATTAACGGTGATCCCATTATTGATAACATCAGTGTCTCTTCGTGTGCCGGGGAAAAAGTTGGTACAGCTGGCATAAGTGAAAGCGAAGGTCATCAAGATAGTGCTGCGGTGGAGTACGGGTTAAATGACGATGTTGCAAATCGCAATTTGTTTGGCAAAAGTGGACCCCCTGAAAAATTTACCATAAACTCCTGGAACATTGCTGGTGTGACAGTTTTACTTTTGACTTACAAGAGCCAGACACCTGTAGCTTACATTGTGTCCTTCCCACCCACATACCCGTTGTCCTAAGAATATGTTGTAAATTCGTAGATTTTGACCATGATATAACCTAGTGAAGATATTTGAGAAATCTAGCTCAACATGCTGTAATGAGAAAGCAACGTGATAATTACTTGAAAAACAAATGGTTGCAATTTGAATGTTATACATACTTCGGGTACTAACACAATTTTATGTAGCCTAAAAATCCAACATGTGTAGCAGTGTAGGGGGGAAATCACTGGCGGAATGTATGTCCCTGCTGTCTAGGTTTTTCAAATACCATTTCTCCATCTGGCAAGTCATATCCAGGAGGATACTGTGTCATCGGCAGCCCTTCGGACAGCTCCATCACTTGCTCGTGTTTAGTTCCACTCTGCACATTTCGAGCCAAATGCGCCAAAGGGCAGTATACGGGTCCACTCACAAAGACTCACTCCAACTCTTCTTTGGGTACAGGTCAGAAGGGTGTGGTGAGTTGATATAATTGGATTTGTGAAGGTAACAACGAAATATGTTCAGCAAGGGTCAAAATCTCGTGTTTAATAGGCACTTCACTAGCTGCCGAAGAGGTGTTGTAAAAAAAATATACTATTCATCCACAATGCGTCTGATAATTTATTACATCCCAGATGATTACTCTCATGTTGGAGGGAATCGCGTTGTAAAATCACATACAGACAGCGATGTGGTACTGCGACTGATGTTTCTGCCACTTTTCTTTATGAGTAAGATTATATTTTGCGCAGAAATCTTCCAGGTTCCTCATCTCCCATCACTTGCAATGACAGCATATACAGGCACTCCAAGCCAATAGCTAGAATATATACTGGAGCTATTGGCCAGGAACACTGCACACTGCAATGGGAAGTACAGGTTTAAACCCTACAGCTGTCTTCAAGTCCGAAATCACATACAGACAGTGAAAGTGGAGTGAATTTTTAAAAAAGCAAAGAAATGGGGAGGTATTATCATAATACAGAGCTGCTGGATATTATAAAAGCGCACATACACGTAGGTCGGCACAGTCGCGAGTTCTGCCAAACAGCCCTGCAACATTTTGAGGCCCATGGCGTGGGCATGCCTTGATCCTCTCCAATTGGTCCCGCTGCCAGGTGCTCCTTCCAGGCCACTCGCCCTTGCGAAAGCGGTAATCCTGGTTGGCATATGCCAGCAGCTTCTCCTTCCACTGCTGCCGACTCAATCCTTTCGTGGGCATCTTCTTTCTACAATTAAAACTAACCTGAGGAATGCCTCCACTGTCTAGAGACTGGACTGAGACTGCTGAAAAAAGGAGGCTGGTCTTGTGCTATAACACCTATGAAATCACCTACTGAGGTCTCCCCACTTGGCCCAAAGGCATTTCTCCCATTGGCAGTACGCCAGCCAAAACACACGGAGGTCTCCTCTGACCCTCTCTTACAAAGGGCACCAACCACCAACTGGTTCCTTCTCCTCACATTGGAACAATAATGCTCAAAACTCCAAAAGTACCGCGGAGCGAGAGGTCTTGAGCTTCTAGAGTTCAATGCCATGTGCATTTCAATTCCTTGACCCATCCCTAGTGGCCCTCGGAGTGTCCCTCGGAATTTGATGTTACAATAGTAAACATATTTTTAGCCGGTTTTAAGTTATGTTGTAGACCTATATGCGTATGTGCAGATAATTGGTGTTGGCTAGTCATACATTCTGATGAGAGACTTTGCATTTTGCCGGCAAGTAATTGCGCATTTTAAATTATTATGAAGAAGTAAGTTGGGCCAAGGCCGCCCTTCACTTTCCTTCCATTTGTACCATCAGCATCTTCCCCTTGGAACCCTCTTTTATGTTGGAAGAAATTCAATGTGCGGCAATCGAATAAGTAATTGGGTTTCACTTTCTATGTAATAGGAAGGAAGTGGTGAAATATGCAAGAAAAATTACATTTGAAAATATAATATTACCGGAAATGTACATACGAGTCAATAGTTTGAAATTATGTGCAATAAAATGACAAATATAAGGCACAAAAATTACAAATACCGTAAAACTTTCTGGGGGCACCTCTATTGACAAAAAAATATTGCGTATGACAAATAATGAGTGTGTGGCTGTCAGTTTTGCCATGTTTAAAATTATGTTGTGAATTTGATAATTTTAAATATTTGCTGAAATTTATATTTTTTTATTGAAATTAAATTTTACTAAAATAATTTTTGCTAAAATTGAGGAATAATCAAAGGTAATTTTTATAAATACAGTTGAGACCAGATATAACAGCCTCGGCTATAACAGACTCGAAAGGACGTGTCGAACCTACGCAGGTACGGGGTTCGAATTTTAAGAGCACAGCCAGCTTCATACATACAGTATGTATATTATGTAAGGCTGTAATAGTCTGGAAAAAAACATGCTGGGCAACACTTGACCATCTGGGAAACAGACACTATCGGCTGGCCGGTGCCAAATAGAAATCCCCTCCCACGTGTTAGCTGCACGTGTTATACACCTGGCGTGGCGACCTGGGAAATTGGACCGTGCTCTATTCACAAGTTGCCACATGTGCCACATTTTTCCTGTCGACAAAAGTACACAAAGCAAAGAAAACATGCCATACTTGAAAGGTCCAGAAAAGGACTTGTGTCTGCAGTACTGACCGTGCAATAAGGAGTAATTTAGCAATAAGAGGAGTGCAATAAGGGGGAGACAGTCGAAGACAGTGCTGCGGAGTTTTTGATAGTGATACGGATCTGATTCAGGTAAATACTTTTCGTAAGCTGCGATTGATACACAGTATACAGTATTCCCTTATGACACTCATCTCGTTATCGCATGTAGCATGGATGACAATGAATATTTGGACATCCCTGCGTCATACAATTCGGCCGAAGATCCGGATTTTCGTCAGGATGACGATGCCAGCTCCAATGATGGGGATGATGAAATCGGTGTTTCCGATAATAATGAAGACAGTCAGACTACAGAAGAGGAAGAGGAGGAGGAAGACGCTGAAAACAGGGAAATTGGTGAAGCCGCTGAAGGAATGCAATCTACCATACGTCATTCATCCTGTCGTCGACCATGATACTGCTGCTTCTAAGAGGCAATGCTTCGAGGCCTTCTGCCCATCACGTGTCGTCGAGTGCCTTTGTCAGTGGACAAACGATCGTGCTGAAATGTATTTCATGCAAAAAGGTGCCGTGGATAACATTGTTCATGATGTACACTGGAAGGAAGTTGTATTGGCCGAAATGTACGTGTTTTTTGCACTCCTGTTTGTCATGGGCATTGTGAAACTGCCCAACATAAAGATTATTGGAGTAGCAATCTCCTCTGCTTCTGTGCTTCGGTGATGAGTAGAAACAGATTTCAGAGCATTCTGAAATTCTTACGATTTTCCGCTCCACAGTCTGCACGCAGGGAAAACCCACACGTGTTTGTCAGTATTTATCTATGCTGAGGGCATTGTGCACGATCCTCATTGATCCGGGCCACGTCTTAGCAGTGGACGAGTGCCTTTTGTTATTCAAAGGTAGATTGCACTTTCGCCAATATATAAAATCAAAGCGTGCTATACATTTGGGATAAAATTGTTTTGTGCGTGTCCCAGTTATGAAACACTTCGTGGTTATGCATGGAATTTCTGTTTGTACATTGGCAAGAACATCTATAATGTGTCACATCTTGCCCACAGTGATTATTTGTCCATGTCGGAACAAGTGGCTGTTCACCTTGTTGAAAGTGTTCTGGGGGAGAGGCATATTATTGTGGATAATTATTCTTTATCAAAACGATTATCAGATTTTTTATTGGCACATGACACTTACGTCACGGGAACGCTTAGAACAACTCGGGGTGTGCCACTGGTGCTTCAAAATGAAGCTTTGCAGAAGGGTCAGTCTTGTTTTGCCCGAAATGCCAACACTTTGATTGTCAAGTATGTCGATAAGAGGGGCGTGTACGTGCTTACGACGAAATATGCAGCAAACTTTCGGGAAAAACAACGTATTGTGGGCGAAGGAAGAAAGGAATGCGTCAAAAAGCCGCTATACACATCGACAAATATAATCAGTATATGGGAAGTGTGGACGCAACTGACCAGGACATTCACCCATACAACGCCGCAAGGAAAAATTACACCTGGTTCAAAAAACTTGGAATCCACTTGGCTCAACGGATGATGGGAAATGCCCGTGTGATGTATGACGCACATGTGAATAATGGACAAAAAACCGAGCAGAAGACCTTCATACTTCAGACTTGCCAGGAAATCCTATTGCAACATTCCGATGGATACGAAGAGCTCCACAGGCAACATCAGGACCACCGTAATCAGGACAATACTTCCCTTACAGTCTCCCCTCAAAATGTGGAACAGGTGCTTCACAAACTTGTACTTTTTCCAGGTACAAGGTCATGCGCGTACCCACGAAAGGACTGTCGTGTGTGCACTATAGACTGGGGGAGAGGAAGGCCTCAAGAACGAGATGTGCAGGGTGTGACGACTTTCCAGGTCTCTGTGGCAATGACCATTTTGCATTGTATCATACACTCCATATGTAGAACAGTCTGTGTAGTGTGCTAGTGTGTGTATATGGATGTACGTGTTATTATTTTATACTGTACATGCGGCATGTGTGTGATTTTCTTGTAAAAATTCTGCTTGATAAATTGCACAAGTTACAACTATTATTATTCATAGGGTTTTCCCAGATCTCGTAAATATAGGTGTTATTATTTGCAAAATATCCCGTCCGTATCTTCGGAGTACGCGTAAGCCAAAAACTGTGTGGTTCGGGCCGATCTGGGGCCGAAGGGGTTAATCGATCATTGCTGCTCGCCTGTATACACGCATTATACACATTATACATAGTGACAATCATTAGCTCTATCGGACTGATACATTATTCGTCACATTTCATTACGTCCATTACGTAATTTTAAGCGCCTCATATAAAGCCAACTATTACAAATTACATACAAGCAGACGTCAAATAAATAATGGGATCTCACTTTTTAATGGCATTTGACTAAGAAGGGTATGGTGAAATTTATGTAAAAAAATGACAAAAAAAAGGTTTGAAATCAATATTACATTCCATAAAAAGATAATAACGTCAAAATTACGAATCAATTTGCATTAATGTGATGAATGTGCTGTTAAAACTACATACGAAAACTCCAGCACATTCCAATGGATATGAATGTGGCCATAAGTGCGCAGAATTCATCCAATCCGAACTCTTTAGATATTCCACATCGATATTCTGTTGAAATCTCCAAATGTGTACCACGGAGCCTGCCTAGGTCTTGCTTCAAAGCCATGCGCATTTACACCCCCTGACCCGCCCCGTCCAAGGATCCCCAGTGTACCCGGACGATTCTTCTCCGTCCCACCATTGGCCGGCCGGTTCCACTTTTGTTCCGATTTTTACCGCAGGATTGGCCAGCTTGTGTTTTCACTTTTACAGGACCCTACATGATTGGCCTTCCTCTTCCTCCCACTGGCAGTCCCCGCAGCAGTGTCAGGGGCCTCTTCATACACCAAGGGCTGCTGACAACATTGTGCTTGCTATGGCGCAGACGTACCTCTTCCATGCACCACCTCACATCAACAACGTTGAGATGATTTTCCCAGTCAGAGGCCATTCATTCTTGCCATGCGATAGGCTGTTTGGACGGATACAACAGGACGTGCAGACCCTGCAGTCTATATCACAATGCGCTCAACCTATGTAGATATTTTCAAGAAACACTGTGACAGTGTATTCCTCATTGGTGACGACTGGGACAGAATGGATTGGAAGATCGAGTGTGCATCCATTTACAAGCCCATGCAGCACTTTCAGGAATGCAAGAGAATCATACTGGAAAAGTCACTTGTAGCTAGTGAGCTGGCTCTTGTCATTATTATTATTATTGCATTTCCAGTGATACTCTGCCATTCATTGATTTGCTTTTTTGTACAATGACAGGTCGATCTGTTTCCATCGGAGTGAGAGGAGAGCCTTTCTACGCCTCGGACACCGCTTCCTGCGTGTCATTGCTGAAGAAGCGAAAGAGGCATTCCATGCTCCAGCCTACTCCGACTGTACTTCGTCGACCAATTCCAGAGGCAAAGAAGAAGGACATTGTCAAGCTGCTTCGAACTGCCTACGGGGAATCCTGGGAGAGCAATGATCTGCTAGAAACTTTTTCGAAACCTTGTCACTGTCTCTTCTGAAGGTGATGACGCCGAGATGCCTTCAGAGGATTGTCAATGTGACGAGGACGTGGGGATGTCAGTTTAGTCACATTACCATTGTGACCGTATCTGACGACGATGTATTTGATCAGGTTATTTGTGGACTTGGGCGCAAGTGTCATCGCACTTTTTGCTATCGGAATAATCATGTGCGTACGTACCGTTGTATTTTACCCTGGCCTTCAGCCCTTTTAGATTCGCCCTACCTTTTGTAAGTTGACTACACTGGCCTTCAGCCACGTGTCTTTCTTTGATCTTGTACAACTGTAAATATGACGTGTCTCGAGAATACCCCATCCTTACCCATCATGCCTGTACATAACCTAACCTATAAAAGCCAGTACCATTTATGTATCGAGGCCTTTCTCCGGTAGCTCCGCCGGAGATCGGACCTTGTCCAAATACCTCTCCTCCCTTTTTCAAGCACTCCCATTCAATCCGAGGTGTCTCAAATGTCAAACAGCAAGTGGAATAAACCAGAGCTAGTACGAACCCCAGTCTTTTGTGTGTACAACCTACCCTGTTAGGTCACACCATCATTGATTCTAGTGAAAATAAAGACAATGCCACGATTTCCGTGCAAAATCAGATATATCCATTTTTAACAATGCCCTACCCAACAATGACAATCATATTGAAGTAAAACAATAATTGTTTTACTTCAATATGATTGTCATTGTTGGGTAGGGCATTGTAGACACAATTATTGTGTCTACACAAGGGCAATCCCGATAGCATACTGTACATGATAACTTCGCCGCCACTTTTGCCACCAGCATTGATTAATCACTTATTTGCCACTCCTGAAAAATTGCCTATATAGGATTTAATCTGGATTTGCTGGCAAGCTCCTCTAATTAATTAAGCAGTAAAAATACACAGCACCTTGTGGAATGCTGGGGCGGTCTAGGCTGCAACATATCCAATTTTCAGGCAAATCGAACGGAAGGCCACTCGCCCATATACATTTTGTGCCTTATCCTTTGTCAAACCTGCACATACTGTACAAGCTACGATACCCGTTCTTCGCACGGGGAAAAAAAGCGTTCATATTTATACAGAGATGAACAAACCAGAATTTTTACATCCTTCCATTTCCTGCATATGCAAGGGAATGAGCAATTGCTTTTAATAATGTCTGATTGCCTGAAAAGATATCTCTATAAATCTGAATGCTTTTTTTCCCCCGGGTATCGCAGCTAGTTTCTAATAATTTAACTCCAAGGCGAGTCCACACTTTGTGAGCAGGAAAATTAACATATATCCACATACAGTCGATACAGGGCGATAAAATAAAATAATGCACTTCAAAGTACTGTATACAAACAGGAAGTTATCCAGTGCACATGCATGCGTTGGCTACCCAGAGGGTATGTGAACAGGTTTTTCACGTAATTTCCTCCAGCAAAGAAAACATGTTCCATCGCCATGAATCCATAACGCAACTGCACTCACAATAAACCAAACAAACAATGGACATTACAGGCAGAGGTAATTTAGACCACCCTACAGACGCATTGTACACACATGTGAAATATTTGTTTGATTAGGAAGGAGCCAAAGCAACAGAGGCCATCTGGCTATTAGACAAGAAGGTGAGAGATTGAGACAGAAACAAATAGGGAAAATAGAGGAGAGTAAATACGCGTTTTGTCTATCTCCCTGACAAGACGTTCATAATTATGAAAACAAGTTTTTCACGAGAAATAACGAAGAATAACTACACAAACAGAATAAATTCATGCACCTTCCAGTGGCTTTAGCTTTTTCTGAGTATCTGTAGCTTGATTACTATCAGGGAAAGAAAAAAAGTTTGCAGAGAGAAGGAATAGGATTTTCATCACCCTTACATGGAGATAAAATCGTTTCTATGATAAACACATGATTTTAAACAAAACATATAGACACAATTTGGTCGTATAAATAATTTTCCTCCGTCCCAGAGGCGTCAGTGGCCACATTTACTGTGGGGAAAGTGCGAAAAAGTGAAAATTACGACTTTTTCTTTAAGATTTTTGGACAAAATCGCGAAAAATGTGGAACGCTTCACGATTTTGCGTGTCATCCTTATGCTAATCTTCTCTGTATCGTTCCAATTTTAGTATATGTACCGCCGAAGCGAGTACATTAGGGTCATCTTCCAAACATGTACTGGCCTCGGTCAAGGCCACACACACCCTTACAACGTATAGAGGAGTGAAGAGGCTTCGTAAAGGCCTCAAGAGGGTCCTCATTGTCACCCTCTCCGTGTGAAATGTAATGTATGTCACACTATTTCCAAGTTAAAAGTGTGTATTTGCAATGATTGTGTTCATACATGTGTTTTTAGAGCACAAATTCTGACGGGTCGACGTTGGCCGTCCGCCATGCTCCTCAGGTGGCTCAGCAGCAGGGAACGCAGTACACAATGCCACTGCTAGGCGGCAGCGGGAAGGGTGGCTACCCATTCCGGTGCCCCCTTCAAGGCCGTGAATTCCACTTTTATTCCGGCTCTGTTGCTCTCACTTTCCCTCTTTCCATGTGATTTCCCAGAGCAAATAGGCCACATATCATTCTCTACGGATTGTAAGTGGCTTATCCCAAGTCTCTAGTCCGAGATTGTAGCAGTTAAATTCCAGTTAGGAGCATGTTTTAACCAATCATGAGAGCCGACAAGGTGTATTGTTGATTACATTCTCTTGAACTATCATTCAATGTTGCAGGAGGTCCATAATTGCATCTGAAAGATGGATTGTACAAATATCATAATGCTTATGTACTGGTCTACATACATACAACATACATACATTGACTAATACATTACATACATTGACTAATACATTACATAATTATATACAATCATTCATACATACACCCATACATACATACATACTACATACACACAAATATACAGTATAATTGAAAAACTATTACTAATAATAATCATTACTAACCATCATCATCATCATTAATAATAATAATAATAATAATAATAATAATAATAACTCCACCACTTGCTATCTGTAGAATAGCCGTCAGGTCTATCTCCAATTTTTTCCCGTTCCAGCCGACATGACATGGCAACGTGGGGTCAGAGTATCTCATTAGGGCGTGAAGAATAAGAATTCAGCCATCTGCATATCTGTGAATATGAAATAATGGGGAGGTGTGGTGGCCGTGGTGGTGGCCGTGATGGTAACGTCTCGGCTTGCTGAGTGAAAAGGCCCCAGGTTCGATCCCCGCCTGGGGAACTTTCCTTTCACCTGCGTCAGGAGGGTCTCTCATCTGCACCAAGGAGGTGTCTGGCAACCTAACCTCCTTGGGAACAGCCCATGGCCCCTTTACCGACATTGCACTTGCACCACATGTTCCCTCCCCAAAAATCCCTATATCTTTACCTCATGTCCTTTCATCCTTGCACCGGAGTTAGAAGAAAAAAATCAGAAAATTGAAGGAAAAATTGTGGTATTCCACCCCCCTATAAGGGCCTATGGCCCTATCACGGGGTAACGTAAAAAAAATGAAATAATTACGAAACAAGTTAGAGGAAAAGATAAGCAAATTTATGTAATAAACACACTTAACTTGAGTGGTTATGCGCATCTTCCGCCCCTCGTTTTTTATATAGCCATTGTTGTACCGGTTTGCAGCTGCAGCTGATTTGGTTCCACACAACCCAAGGGTAACCAACTGAAGTTCATTGCCCGCCTGCAATAAGACCCTTCTTTTCTTGTATTGTCCTTTTCCGCGGGCCGCCGTTATTTCTGGGCCATAAAAGGGAGAAAATCCCACCTTTTGGGCGAAGGGACAGTTTCGAGGTCATGCCCTCATTAAGGACAGTCCAGAGCTGGCCTCGGCGAAAAATGCACGCATCAGTGGTAATTACTCGGAATACCCTCCTGAAACCCGATGTCCAATATATTGGACATCAGCATTTTAAAAAAATCATTTTGACGTCAGTTTCAATTGACGCCTTTTTTTTTTTTTTTTTTTNTGCTGATGTCCAATATATTGGACATCAGGTCTCAGGAGGATACACGAAAATGTGTGCTCTTACATTCTAATGAGCTACTCTCATAAATTGTTCCAATAATTCAGCTTTTATGTCAATTAAATTAACGGGATATTTTTTGCAGGGAACATAAATCAAATTCTGCAGAAAATGTCGCAATTATAATATACAGGCCTGTAGGCTTAATCACATTAAAAAAAAAATCTATGGCATATCCTTGGCTTTGCTGAAGGTTCATAAGCCCAACAATCAATAAGAAAAGCGGGGTTTTCCGGGGTAGGGTGACACAAAGGGGGGCCTTGTTTGGCCCCCTCCCTGGGGGTGTTAAACGACCCAAGAGGCTGTGAAGAGGGGGCTTGAAAAAGGAAGCCAAGTCAACCAGATGGATGTCAATGACTCAGAAAATTCCAGGAGACGCTTGAAAATCACACTTAGATTTTATTTTTAAACTTATTTAAAAAAAATTTAAATCACTTGTCAACCATTTTCCGGTCCATTGTTATTGGGTCGCACATCATGGCTTACATCACTTGTTTACGAATAAATTCCCCGGGACATGATTGCTCAAGTGCGCCATGTTACGAGTCCTTTCTACCCCCAGCCTCAGAAAAAGGTGACTTTTCCCCCCTCTGGATTCCAAATTTTGAAGCTTTAAGGGGGGTGCGGCCTGTCCTCGTAAATTCCTGCCCCAAACCAATGTGATTGGCTCTCCCCCAGTCACTTGTCAATCTGACTCGGGTGGTAGCCTGAGGCAGGGTCCGGCTCTCCGGCAGGGTCTCTTCACACTTTCACATGGGGGGTGGGAGGGGAGGGGGGTGTTTGTAGGGGCAAATACAGGCTAGGTCGGGCTAGACAGAACTGCGCCAAACCTTCCGCTCCTGAAAATGAGGGGCTCCCAACAAGAGTGGTTCAAATGACAACAAATAATGAACATTTCAAAGTTATATATATACGATTGGCATCGTCGCGATACCATCTTTCACGAGCAATACTGGTTCTCGGGAAAAACAATTACGATTGGCTTTCCCCCGGCCCCCCACTGCCCCCAGTTCCTTCCCGGTGTCTCCTTCCTTAGAGCCTATTGTCACAAAACCCCACTAATGGGCATGGCCTGGCATGGCTCATTCCAACTTTGGCAACCTTGACTTGAGCAGCCGGTCTCTTCACTATGACCAGTAACGCACCAGTGCACTTATTACTTCCCACATTTTAATCATCTTATTTCCTTCCAAATCATAATTATTTGCAGGTTCGCCCAAAGTACGTAGATGTTATATTGTAATGTGGTACATTACATTGTTTCTGTCAGGCCATGAGGGTCAAACACTATACTATACCCCGGATGGGATGAAGGTTGGGTCAGGGCAAACAGCGCGGGGTGGTAAATGAGACAACAGGCTTGTAAAAGTAGCGGAGCAGGAGGAGGAGGAGGAGGTCTAGGGCTTTAGCTGATGCATTTAGTTGATGGCCGATATCAGTGGCCCCCATCCNGAAGGAAAAGTTCATATCCAGTGTAAATATTCATTTTTATTTCAAGGGAGGTGATAAATACTGTAAGGCACATTATTCTTTGAGCAAATAAGCTGATTTAAAGTAACCGTTTATTATTACCAAATTTGATACGCTATACGCATACTTGCCATTTGAAAATATTTTGTCCACTTAGTCCACCAAACGCATCCCGTAAATGTAGCCATCTCAATATATTGGCAACAAAATTTCACTAACATTGTTGCGTTAAAAGATTGATTCCACATAAATCTTGAGAAAGCCTGATTCAAGAACTCTACCTATGTGATAATAATACCGATGTTATTGGCCGATAAAAAAGACACAGGTTTTCAGTTAAAAGAGACCCCCATTGTCACTGGCGTATCAAGACTCTTGGGGGCCCTGGGGCAAAAAGGTACGCGGGGCCCCCTCCATGGCTGCTATGTCCTAATGAGGTCTGTTTACTTGGAGTGCAATGTAGAGCTGGAACAATAAAACATGTGCAGGAATTTTGCACCCAATTCTCCTCATTTTGCAACCTTTTGTACCACCAACATCAAAAATGCATTGACTATACCCTCCGGGCCGGCTGGCTTGTGGGGCTCATCCCCATCCAAATCCAAAAACCTGAAATGAGCCTCGAGAAAAGAAGAAGAATAAGAAAAAAAAAAAGAGTAAGGGTTGCGGGAAGGCAGGGTGGGGGGAGGACGACCCAGCTAACCCAGCTGTGTACCCTGGGGAGAGAAGGCGTGGCTTGGAACCCAAGGGAAAGGAGAAAAGAAGGGGGCCACATTACCAGCCATCTAGTGTCGAAGAGTTGCACTAAAAATTTAAATTCGCGGGTGACTCTGTACGGGTCATCGTTCATGACGTCATCACAAAAGTTGCCAATTTGGCACCACGCAGCATGGAACTATGCCCCTATCACAGTGGATTTCTGGTTTTTGCATTAGATTGCGCAGTACAGGGTAAGAAATATTCGGAGTTTTGGTCATTTTCGCTAATTGTTTCTGTTACATTAATGACATTTTGTTGATATCTGGCTACTAAGAATCATGGCCCAGAACATGCACTACCACTATGACAAAATAGATTTGACATTACTTTTAAAATTAAAGCGCTATTATCACCCGCATTATGCCTGTTTTTGGGACCCTGAGGAGAGGTGGTAAGGACTCTTAACAGCTACTGGAGGTTGGCATAGCTAAAATTTGAAGGTCATTGTCACCAAAGCCTGGCTCAAAACCTGTTTTTGTCTATCGCTAGCAACAACTGCAAAGCGCACCTGCTCCGGAATTATAAAGTGGTCGTTATTTTAAACTTACTAAAACAATGCGTGTTAATTTTTTTAAAGTTTAGTGTAATCGAACCAGATTTAATTTTTCCATACACAACCATGTCCGGGTTGCAACTACACATTCCCGAAATAATTCTGATTAAAAATGGTCAAAATTATAACAGTGGCGTGCAATATTTAATACGGGAATTATTTTGGCTATATTATAAAATTCGTACTATTATACAGTGGAATTCGGATGTAACAGCCTCGGCTATAACGGACTGTCGGTTCTTATAACCGAAAGTCTGTTATATCTGTAGCCAACTGCATTAGTATTAGTAACCGTACAATATTTTTCACTGGACACAAGAGGAATTTTCCGGAAACATTTGAGTTGTATCAAAATAAAATGTATTTTTTACTTACTCGTACATTAATATGCTGTCAATGTGTCACTATTCACTCAACACTTGTTGGCACTATTCACCATCAGCCTGGCCATCCAGAGAACCTTTTTCGAAATGAGATCCCTTTTGTGCGCATTTGTGACTTCACCCCCAATTGCCGGGTTGACCCTTCCTCCGTTTTCCCAAAAAGAATCTGTTTACACTTGGCAAGTGTGGAAAACTGCCTAAATTGGGCAGGCAGGTCCAGCACGTGCTCACAGCAGGGTGGGCTTCAGCCACCTCTTTTCTCCCCCAAATTACAACAATGAACCGGGGAAAATAATGCAACTTTAAAACATTGGGTCAAAAATTTGCTTCGGCGGTACATGCACTAACATTGGGTCAAAAAATGGCGAATATTAAAATTTTACGCTATTGCGTCTTTAACACTTCGTTTGATTATGCTTGTGGGACTGGTCAAAATTATTAAGACAAAATACGCTGCCATATGGTGCATCTAGTTACATCGGGTACAGGCTCAAGTTATGTGTATAACCTATCCTACGTAATTATAAAGGGAGAAGTTTGTCGGTATGTCCCATTTCCCTTCCCTCCTACCGCCCCCGCCATAAGTGCGATAGAAAATTGGTTAAGTTTTAAATTCCCGTGTTAAGAACGGGTATCCTGCCAGTTATTTACTAACATTAATATCAATTAACATGTTTCATTTAGCTATTACTTTAATAAATTTAATTCAATTTAAATTAATCGAATTTGATTGATTTTATTTGAGTAATAGACCGTAATAGACTGAATATGTTACACTTTAATACACATTACTGGTAGTGAATCCCTTGCCAAAATTTGGCAACACTGCCCGACTGTACGCGCATTACCATATCCCTCACATGAATGGCGCATCCTCCCTTCCTGCAAACTCCCACTCACAGGATCGTGCGGGGGTAAGTGGCACTACGTTGCACTAGATGATGACTTACCGCGGACAGAGACACATACTCCAGCCAATTATATCGTCGACATCATGTGCAGAAGTTAGCGACCCGAACCCGTGTCGACTAACTACATGTGTGCTACTGGCACTGCGAAGTGCAGCTCTTCTTCTTTTCCGCGGGGGATATGCTTATTATAGAGTCCAAAGGGCTCGCACCAATTGTATGCGTCATAAATCTCTCCGCCCCTCGATTTGTTTATGTGCAACATGATGCCCGGCCACACAATATGCCAATCCTCCATCGGGCGCCATAGATTGGCCGAAAACAATAATTTTCCACATTATGGTAACAGTTTATAACAATTAACTGCATTTAGGCACCGCACAATCATTATTTTGACAAGATTAACTATGCGAATCCTAATCGGGTCGCACTCGACCGACCCGCCACCAAGCGGCCGTAATTTTTATGAGAAAAGTCTCAATCCGAATTTCCTTTTCCAGCCATAGTCAGGAGTTGGCATTCTGGCCGGTAGATGGCGCGAATGTTCCCTTTTTTCTTCACATCGGTTCATTTTCAACTGAATCGATCGTGAGTCCGATAATTATTTATTTTAATTATTAATAATAAGTAATGAGTACTCAAATACGGCCCACGACCCTCAGGCAAGTGGCGAAATGCATGGGGGCGACCCGCCTGGGCCCCCCTCCCCCCTGCATTTCCGATGAGGAATTGCTCATTTTCATCGCTCAATGTGAGCGGAAAAATTTCACTCAAGTGATCGAGTGATTTTCGCTCTTAAAAGGAAGGGATTTCAAATCAAGTAGAAGAACGGAGTGAAAAACCACTCAAATCGAGTGGTTTTTCACTCGATATTTTTAGAGTGATACATAAAGGCCATTTCACAAAAAAATTGTTGGCAACAATAAATATTTAAAATTTTTTGCCGCAAGTCGCGCCGTTTGCCGCGCGACATTTTTTTTTTTTTGTGTGTGAAATGGCCTTAACACCGCTCATTTTCGATCGTGCCAAAAGTATGCCGATTTCGTCACCTTGATTTTTACTGAATAATCTGGGGTGTATCTTCCTGGGCTTGACTCAATTTCGGCCATTTTGTGGGTTGACTCACTATTGCATACACCGTCCAACTAGGGTTGTAAGAACCGAGGAAAAACCCCCGGTTTTTTCGTTGTCTCCCCCCCCAAAAAATAAAATAAATAAATAAATTAAAATAAAATAAATAAAATAAAATAAAAAATATACACGGAATATTTTACGAAAAATGTACACATTTTATTTGCATTCCAAATATTTTACATAGAAAATAATGAAATGAAATTTTGGGGCATAAAATAGTTCATTTTGTCATGTCAGCTTGTACAAATATAGAAAAACTCATCATCAATAATTCTGGACATTTTGTTCACTACTGCTTGTGCCACCACTACAATCAGCTCATGGTCAGTAAAAATGCTACAGGGTTTTTATTCAAATTTAATTTATTTATTTTACACCGTGATAGGCCTCCGTGGGCCTTTTTGGGGGGTGGCACACCACCTAGTAGATATATGACTGGTTTCCATTTCAATTCAGACAGAGGCAGTCCAGTCATGGTCTTCGATTTTTCTGGAAAAAAAAAAAATATTCACCCACATCCAATTGAACCTTTATGGATCAGTTTTACGAGATTAAATTTAGTTATCGAGATACTAATAATTCTTTTAAGGGGTACCAAAATAACATTCACGGGAAGGTGCATTTTTTTCCATTGCTTTCAATGAGTATATTTCGGAAACCGTTCTGAAAACCAATATGAAATTTTAAACCCATGCTTTTGGAATAATGGACTGTTATGTAATGCATACATTTACCTTATATAATGGTAGTCACCTGTAAAAAAAATCTCCAATCTTCCATATTTAGGTCAAAATGCACATATTTCGCAATTTATTACGACGTTATGGTACTGTACACGTCACGGTTGTGCCGATTATATTTTGTGATATACTCGGTGACCCCCTAAAGGTTGTTAAATAAAACCTTTGTTAGCTCCGTGTGTAGTTGAGATATGCGAGGCGAAAATATGGTAACAAGCGAAAACATGCATATACGTACGTATTTCAAAAATTATTTTCTCAAAAACGCATTTTTTTTTTAATTTTGAGTTTTTATTGTTATTTTTTTTATTTTACACGGACAGAAAGGTTATAAAATGTAGTGTCAAAACCCGGGGCATACATTTTGCAAGTAA
This sequence comes from Catajapyx aquilonaris, assembly GCA_000934665.2. NCBI lineage: Eukaryota > Metazoa > Arthropoda > Diplura > Dicellurata > Japygidae > Catajapyx > Catajapyx aquilonaris. The sequence continues at coordinate 35,968 of JYFJ02003670.1, forward strand.
GATACATTTTTTCCCCCCATTGTAATTTTTTCGTCATTGTGCTACAATATGGCACAGTTCAAATAAATATTTTCTCGAAGGAGCCATTTTAAATATTTAATCATTATTTTTTGTACAACCAGCTCTTGGTAACAGTCATTGGTTGATCTGAAACTACTAAATTTTATCATTAAGCCGCCTATTGCTCTTCATGCCCGGTGAACCAAGTGGCTCAACTTTAGTCTATAGAGTCTCGAACCATGAGTCAAGTCTACGAGTTGTAAGTCTATAGTCTCCAATCGTGAGCCAAGTAACTTGGACTTAATCTATAGTCTCACAAAGAGGCTTGGTGTCCACCCATGATCTCACAACTTTTTTAGGCGGAGTGGCTACGGACTTGGCGGTTTTTTTACGAGTCCGTTTTTGGTTAGATCTCAAGACTTTTTGTGCAGTTGCAGTTACAGTGGCATGAACGACGCACGGAAGAAATAAATTGTTTGCCTCTCAGAGTAAGCACATATGTGCTATACCACCGACACGACGAGCAGCACTAGTGCAGCACCTGAAGAGAGCTGCGTATCAGGCTGTACATATCTGGGCCAGAGCCATTGACATTCAGTCTGAACACCCTACCTCCCCAGATCTGTGGGGGTGGAAGAAAGACAAAGATGCTTGGATACCAGTCTGGAGTTTGCAACCTGATGTATGGGCCGCTTGTAGATCACTGGACAAGTGCGCCTGTACCACAGGATAGGAAACTCTGCGCTGCTGCTGCCGCAGGTATCATACCTGCTACCTTGGACTCTGGCCTGCAGGAATTGCAAGGGTGAATGCAGCAATGAAATGTAATTTGCAACTTTTTCCTAATGCAAATGCCAGGACTGATCAATCCTGCATTGCCTTTGAAAACTCATATTTCTCTTCCAGCTGCAGGCGCACGCCGGAGGATGCTGCAAGTCACGGAGACTTGGAGCATCACATCAACTGAATGGGCATAATTTGGAGGACCAAGACGATTAAGAAACCTACAGGCCATTCTGTCAACATACTGCAGTGCAGTACCCTTTCTTCAGTAATGACCTCAATGTATAACCCAACCAAATTTTGACAGGGTTTGCGGGTCGTCACGTTCTAATCGTCCCGCCATCACCCACCGAAGGGCGGCGTAAACAATTTGGCATGCCTTCTATCGTATTATAGCATTCTCAGGGTGACTCAGCGACCTCAAAAACATAGAAAACGACACCCCACACATTGGTATGGGTCACTTCGAAGCATTGGTCCTTTTTGGCCGACATTTAAAAAAATGACCTATATGACGTCACTTCCGTTGCTCAGATGGCATTTTAAACAGCGTCATCGTATTCAGCGGGTCTGATTCATGCGAAATCGATACCAAGATCACGCATGAGCGATTTTTAAATAATTTTGCACATTTGGGAAGGGGGGGGGGGGGGNGGGGGGGGGGGGGGGGGGGAATTCTTCCCCCTCTCACCCCACCCCCAATTTTGCGGGTCCTAAGGGATGGAATGAAAGGAACTATGGGCCATATCAACCAAATGGGTCTCAGGAACAAGTGTGCAAAGTGGTTTGCTTCATACACATAATGCAGTTTCCTGCTGATATTTTCATCGTACCACGGGCACTAATCGTCCCGCCATCACCCACCAAAGGGCGGGGTAGATCATTTGGCATGCCTTCCATCGTGATATAGCATTCTCAGGTTGACTCAGTGACCTCAAAAACGTCGAAAACGACACCATGCACATTGGTATGGGTCACTTCGAACGCCCGCCACTTTTTAAAATTATGACCGATTTTTGAAACCCCCCCTACCGCAAAAACCGCGCAAATTGTATTCTTGTATAAGACGTGTGATGCCCCGTTTTCCGTCATGATTTGACAACCCAAGAGTCAGGTGGCTAGATGAATCATGGAACGACCCAACTGACTACCCAATTTTTAGAATTCCAATAGGGCATACCACGGGGCATACACATTTCTTATCAGTTCACATTTAAATCAACCAATCCGCTGCAGAGGAAGTAGAATATAAACCGAGATATCTGATGATACAACCTCTTCTATAAGGCAAAAGGGCGCCCAAAAGGCAAGTATCCGCACCGTGATCGGCACTGACGTGCTGAGGTAAGTTAAGGAACCTTCGTCAATCTCTATCACATTTGGGATCACTTGCAACTTGCAAGTGATCCTTGCAAGTGATGGTGGTAGGAATACCCCCAGCGTGCTCTACTGGTACTTCTCTATTTTTTCAAATCTTATTTTCATATAGTCGTCGACCATACAATCATGGAATCGTACAGTACGTCGGAACAAGGCAGCGTTCATTGTCGGGCGATGTGGCATGGCATCCGGGCACCGTTGGGGTGATAGTTGATCCGTTGGAGGACGCGGAGCCTGTTGTAGTCCTGCTGGCTGCTGCGGCTGAAGAGACTACGGTCAGTAAACACGGTAGCCTAACCTTTGTATAGTTGTCCAGTTGGCATGACTGTGGTTGTCAACTGGCAAGTATTCACTCCCCTCTCCAGCGTTGAGGAGAACAGACGTCTTGTAAATTATAGCTCAGTCAAGGTCTACTTTATACAAGTCCGATTGAACCCTCCAATTGCTCGTTGTTTTTGCGAGCTTGGTGCAGCTGTGTGAAATGGCATCTATAACGAAGGAGGACCTGTGCGAAGCACTAAAGTCGTTGAAGGAGGACTTTAAACAAGATTTAGTTAAGTGCATTGAAGACCAATCGGAACTCTGGGCAACCAATTTCCGAAAAATTCGGGAGGAACTGGCTGAGGACAGGGCGGCATATAACGCTTTGTTGGAAGAGAACCAGGTGCTATACCAAGAAGTTGAGGTGTTGAAGAAGAGGGTTATTGGCCTGGAGGACCAGTCACGCCGATCAAATCTGGTCTTTTTTGGGATTCCAGATGCCCCCAATGAAGGATGGGACGTATCGGAAAACAAAGTAAGGAAAGTGCTATC